>JAECUM010019590.1:0-12089 GCA_016617855.1 Megalonaias nervosa
TATATATATATATAATATTATTTGTCTAAATGATAATTTTGAAATCTGGCCAGATAGTCTTCAGCGGTTTTTATGGGGGGTTCACCTGACGACTTCTTATCATAATATCGTTTCAACTCTCTGTATCTTTTACCACCACACGCTACACATAACTGGGTTTCTCCTCTGACTCCAACACCGCATCGTAAACACGGTTTCGGTCCTAGACTACCTCTTCGGAAACTTTGCATATGTTGGCCACAAAATTCATTCACGCATGATTTATTACAAGGAGCTGAAAATCCAATCATAAGCCATCGGCATCGGTTGTTTGCTTGAATCATTATATATATAATTAAAGTTTAATTAAACATATATTTGTCTTAAATATAGTATGGAGGAATTTGAGAGATTATCCACAATTGAACCTTCCACCGCAAGATTTGATCTTGACAAATTACCAAAATCTAAATTTAATTTTTCTATGTAAGATCTGGCTTTGATAAACAGTGATATAACCGATCGTATCCGTGAAGGTAAAAAAGAATTTCGCAACGATGGTACGGCTCATACTTGGTCAACATTCAGGATTATGAACGACACCAGCGGTGTTGTTGTCGATGTTAGAATGAGTGACGAACGAGGTAAAAATATTATTAACTATCTAGACAATCAGCGATATATTATTTTAGTAAAATTTATTGTGCAGACAGATGATGACACTTGGATTATTCGTGATAAACGTGAACCTGTACGGCTTCATACTGGAAATAATACTGTTATATTAAATAAACAATCAAAACCAGGAATACTGGCTGGTATTGATAAACCGTATTATGAACGAGCATATCCTGTCACGGCGGTTATCTATGCGATATATTCGCTAAATGATAAACCTAACGTTGTGAATCTCAAACCAATGAAATTGTCAAGGAGACTAAACTGTGTAGCTGAACGAATTATGGAACATTTCTCAAAAGCAATACGCGGAAACGGTTTAACTGATCTAAGACGTAAAAAAATAGATGAGTGGGCAGAAACAGTTAAAGATACCGGAGAATCTATCAATCACGTTGCTAAGCTAGAAAAGAAACTGAGATTTCCAATAACAGTAAAAATACTAACCCGAGAAATTTTGTACGAACCGAAATATACAAAAAATGGAACTCCTATGACAATCATTGATCATAACGCACATATTTGGACTGATGCTGTAACAATATTTCCACGAGATAGGACAGTTAAATTTTATGACAATTATATATTTGATGCTATCAGTGATATCAGTAAGAGCGACCGTGTATCTGTTTGGTTATTTCAGACTTCAGAATCCGCATATTACGATCAATCTGTAAAACCTAACGGAGATATTTACCGTAGAGAATCTCTTCATGAAGAAATGAAGAATCTTGCACAACGCCTTTGGTGTGAATATAATTCTGAAGTTGAACAATTACTAAATAATTGTTTTACAGTTCCATCGGTTGCGGCTCACTTTGCTCAGAAGAAAAATTCATGGTCGCCGATAGGATCAGAATTCCTTGAAGATGTCCGGAAACGTTGTGTCGAATATGGACATGGCGGATTATGGAATACCAAATACGATCATCGTAAAGTTATATCCGTTGATATGGTTGCGTGTTATCCTGGAAGTTTTCTTGGATACAGAGATTGTTCTGAATATTTCAAAAGATTCGGACATCCCACACATGAAATGACAAGAGTTGCGATAAATGGACCATTACCTGATTTTGATTTAACTGGATTTGCTTGTGTAAAATCATTTAAGTTTCGTAATAATCTTCATCCGATCATTTATGCATGGTTTGGTAAACATTTCTCAGAAAAATATTGGGTTCCAATGGTTTTATTGCGATACATGCTTGATACTGAAATCTTAACGTCGTTGAGAATAAGTGAAGCTATTATATCATATCATTCGCAGAAACAAGTTTGGCTACCACAACAAAAGAAACATTCACCCCTGACAGAGTCAGGCGAAGATTGGGATAGAATTGATTATGAAAATAAACTTGCAAAAGATCTCGGTAGAAAAATAATCGGTAAGTTTACTCAAGGCGGTTCATATGATCATAAACGACATTGTACAAGATCAATCATGGATGTTGCTGAGTTGGATTTTATAATTACTGATACAACGAACAAAGGAACATTTATAAGCAGAAACAATACTTATTTATCAGACGGAATTAAATTAGGTACAATTGTAAGTTATATCGATGGTGAGTCACCACAATTTACTCATTTAAGATCTTCTATGCTCGCTTACGTTTCGATAAATTTATTATCGATGATAAATAGATTTCCTTGCTACGCTGTCAGAGTTGCTACGGATTCATTTTATATAAATAACGCGTACGTGGATTTGGTAAAACCGTTACTCGGTAGCGGCAAATGGGGATCATGGCGAATAAAACAAGAAAGTATACTTGACTATTCTGAAACAGCAGATGTTGATATCAAAAAATATATTACGGTAATGACAATCAAACACCAGTATCAACATCACCATCTGTATTTGATCCCGTGGCCAGACATAAAACCATGCGTTGATATGATTGTGTTGACACCTACACACAGACAAGCAAGAGAAATAAAACAACGAGGAGTAAATCTCAAACTTATCATAGTTTCTTCAGATGGTGTGGAGATACGTGGACACCTGAACGAATGGGTGAGAAATATATTCCGAAAATCATCATCTGGGATGAAATCTGCACAGTATCACTGGAAACACTAAAAATATTTCTCGATTGGTTACTGACAAAAAATACTGCTGTGATTATGTGCGGCGATCATGGTCAACCACCACCTTTCGTTAGGCAGTCTCCACATGAGTGGCTAAAATCATTTGTGGATTATTATTAGGAAATAAATGATGATCATAGAGCTATTGATGAACCTCTGAAAGAATTTAAAAGATTAATCAGACTACAGCCAGATAAAATACAATGTGAGATAATGCGTGAAATAATTCCGGAAACTCCTGTGAACGATTTTTGGAATTTGTGGACACCAAATGATTTAATAGTTGCAAGTAGAAAAATAGTTCGTGATGAATTGCAAGAGAAATTATTTCTGTTACACAAGGAAAGATTTTCAAAGTTATCTGTACCATTATGTTATCGCCCAGCGGATACTCGACGACAAAATGTTGAAGTTGAACTTCCAGGAACAAATGAAAAACAAAATCTTGTATTGAATGATATTGTTTTGGTTGATGTTAATGTTGTTGAGAGCGCGTTGAGTATGAATAACTCACCGTGGAAATTGGGATATGCCATAACGATTCACTCGTCACAAGGACTAACTATTACTGATACAAATATCTGGAATGTCGATTATAGAATCTAGTGGTCAAATTTAGTTTATCTCGCAGTGTCTCGAGTCAGAAGAATATCTCAACTGCACAGAGTTGTCATAGACTCCACAGAAAATAATAATCAAATTATCAGTGACACTGAAGTTATTAGCGTAAGAAGAAAAAAATTATCCAGTCATAAATTATGTGATAAAAAAAATAATCGTGATTTTAATATTGATACTGAATTAATTATAACACTTAAACAACGACAGAATAATCATTGTGCAAGTTGTAACTGTAATATGCTATGGGAATATTGAGTAACAATCCAAAACAATTTACCGCGGATAGAATTAATAATGATCTTGGTCATACACGTGATAATGTGATGCTGACCTGTCTTGAATGCAATCGACGTAGGGGTTCCAATTTACAAAAGTGAACGCGGTGGTAATTGTGTGTCCTCAGGAATTACTTGTAATTGTTCACGTACAAATCCAAGCTGAGGAGCAGTTGAATCTAGTCTGTAGATGGCGGGTCTACCCGTGGATCTAACCACGCAAGAAATTTTATGTGTGGTCACACGCCAGAGAGGATCAGTTGCTCTTTTTTTTACCACCTTCAAGTTCACCAGGTTCATATAAATACCTGACAGTAACATTACCTAACACTGGCTGTTTTGAAAAGTCACGTTGTTGTCCGTAGCCATCGTCGACCACCTTGTGGTACCGGGGTATATGTTCCTTTGTAATTGCATTAACAGGTTTCATAGAAGTTGCACGAGTAATTTCATTATTTAACGCAGCTATCACACTTGGTAATCTTTCAACCCATTCGCGAGATCTTGTATCTGTATGAATTATTTCCTTCGCATACTGGTATCCAAATAACCGCTCAGCGAGTGTTCGATTAAATCTTTCAACGATTGCCTGATCGCGATGAATTGCAATGTGTCCTCGTCTGATTTTGACATTATGTTTCTTCATCAGCGATGATACTGCACCAAGAAATTCTTTGCCAGAATCAACTTGTAGCAACTGTGGCCATCGTAGACCACCTTGTGGTCCCGATCCTCGTTGATAAATTCGTTCAAACGCAGATGCAACTTCAGTTGCTGTCTTTGTTGATAGCGGCTCCGCTTCTTTATATCTACTTGCAACATCAACGACAGTTAGCGCGTATTTGTGCGTGATTTACGTCCACGTGTTTTAATAGTATCGTGCGGTAAAAACAAAATATCCGCTTGATGAACTTCATTGGGAACGCTGACATCAAAGTACGCGTATTGAATTCTCTTAGGCGGACGTAAATAGATTTGCAATATTGCCTGTCGTGCTAACCACGCTGCAGCAACAGCACGTGAGACTTTTGCTGCTTCAGCAAGTTTACTAATCGCTGCTTTGCCCTTCCAATATCCTCTTGGGGAATAATAAATAGACTCCATTATAATAGTTATATAATTAATTACCCATCCCCTAGCAAAATCGTTAAATGAAGACAGTGAAACTTTTGATTTTATTACTGATATTGATGAAGCGCCATCTGTAGATGATCTTGATGGAAGTATTAATAATTTAGTAGTATATGATGATGTCGTGATGGACAAACAATCAAATCCAGCTAGGATATTTTCTCGAGGTAGACATAAAAATACAGACGTGATTTATGTTACACAGCGTTATACAAGAATACCTAAAGTGATCAGAGATAACTGCAATATTTTGGTTGTGTTTAACGGAGTTGATAATCATACGCTGCAAAATATTTATTATGCTTGGTGTTCAGGGGACATGGATATGATTAAGTTCAAACACTTTTTTTTTCAAAAGCGCAAACTACCCCGTTTGGTTTTATAACAATTTACATGATCCGAGGTCAAGATATCGTAACGGGCTTGATACAATGTTTGGATAAAAACCACAGCAGCAGGGAGGGTGGGCTAACAAAAATGACGCGCACGATTACATAAACGACGACTCACAAAATTTTATAAACACGGATGTCAACGGCGAAGTAACAGCGCGAACTAACGCCGCAGTGATATTGCGAAGAGAATCTCGATAAGTTAGAGGTTTCAGTTTGACGTTATTGACCTTTTTTTAAATTTTTTTCGTGTGAATCTTTATTTTTAGACAAACTTGTTCGAAACCAATTTGTAGGGTTCACCCTCCCTGCTGCTTGCACAGAAGCTGAAGTCTTGGCTCAGATCCATGCCAGCGATTTTGAAGATGACATGAGTGATCCAGAATCCAGACCCAGAGATTCTACTACCAAAGTCCACTACCATTAACACCTGAAAACTACCATCACATTCGAGAGACGGATAAACGCTCTTCTAGAAAATTTATAACCACGGCCTACACGTACACAGTGAAGTTTAAAGATTTCAAGCCAGACGTAGCGTTGGAAAAAGCAGAGGGGTTCATCGCCAATATGTGGGATTCTTTGTTAACTACACTGAAACGGCAATGTCGAGCCAACGAAGACGATCGCTTGACACTTTCCATTTATCACGACAGTCTGAAATCCCCCTTTTGGATCGAGTTTAGCAGACCATCAGAACTGACACCTTCCAAAGTCATCGACAAGATTCAACACGTTTAGCAGTCCAACGACAAGTTTCACATCATCGATGGAAAAGCGACGCTGTACATGGCCCACGTTATTCTTCCCAAAGGGACCGGACGCAAAAAGGTGTTACTGGTGGACGACCTTCGTAGCACAAAAAAGAGCCTCGTCAAATTTAACAACCCTCAAGACCAGCTCCTATCCTTCCTGGTGCCAGACTCCCGAAGACCAAGAGAAATTAAAAGAGAAGCACTTGGAACAGGAAGGAATCACCTTAGACCACATTGAGAAAAACGAAGGAAGGCGATCATTTGCCAAAGTGATGTCGAATTGCTTGTGGGGCAAAATGACACAACATCCGTGTTTACCCAAGACGGAGTATTTGACAGAACCTTTCCGCTACTTCCAGATGATTCACGACAAAACCAAATACATTGAAACACGTGGACATCATTCGTGAAGACTTGATCCTGGTCAATTACGAAGAAGAACTGGACTTTGTAGAGGCCGACGAATTTGGAAATGTCATCAATGCGGCCTACGTGACAGCCCATGTTCGCTTAAAATGGTACGAAGCCTTACACCAGTTAGGTTATCGCTTACTGCTTATGACACGGACGGTTGCATCTACATCGATCGCCTTGGTCACCGTCACCTTGACCTCGAAGAAGACCGTTTAGGAGCCTGGACGGACGAGCACCCTGATGACAAGATTCTAAGTTTTGCTAGTGGCGGTTCCAAACATTACTGCTACGAATACCGGGACCCACAAGGAGAAGTGCACACCTGGTGTCAAGTGAAAGGATTGACTCTAAATCATCGCACCATTCAAGTGGTGAAGTTTGGGGTATTGAAAGAAGCCTTGAAGAAAGGAAACCAGAAGTGAAAAAAGAAAGCAAGACAAAAGCCATCCTATTACCACCACCACAACTACCCTTGACGTCTACTCCCGTGGCACGTCGGACACGTAAAGCTGTTTCCAAACCACCACCTCACCCCTGCCAGAGTAGCATCAGTGAAGAGTGGGTGACTTACTTAAAAAAGTCCTGATGGAGAATTTGTTAGCCACCATTTACTACGATCCAGTCCATCCTGCGGGATACGGAGGAGTTTAGAAATTGTATCGTGCTGCCAAAACCTTACTCAAAAGTGTCCTTTTACCTCAAGTGCAACGATGGTTACAAGAACAAGCCCCGTACACCATACACAAACCCATTCGAATAAAATTTTCCAGAAATCGCACCCGAGTGGAAGGCATCGATCATCAGTGACATGCCGATTTAGCCGATGTCTCATTTAGCCACCTACAATCGTGGCTACAAATATTCTAGTTTATGCCCAGCAGTCTTTAAAAGCTGGTAGAAAACATGCCTGTGGACTCGTTTCGAGTGACATCACCGCTTAGCGATTCCGGCAATAATATCAGCCTTCTTAATATTTGCTAGCAATACGAGTATATAAGAGGTTATTTGCATAGCAAAACGTCGCACCCATTCACGCCTTCCTCGGCCAACTCATGTGCTCGGAATTTCGGATGTGGACTACAAGTACGCGCAAAAAAGTTTAGAAGGCCGTTTACTGCCAAAGCCTCAAATACGACAACGATCTATACTAGCAGACTGGTGTGATCCTGCTAGCGGATGTGTTTTGAGACATTTCGCTACACCTCGATGATAAACCATGGTCTAGATCTGGCCAACCACTACAGATCTCTGGGCATGAGCTGGGTTGCCTTGGTGAAAAAGACGAGAGTTAAGCTCGCAGTTGTAACCAACGTCTATGAGTACCTGTTCTGCGAAAAGGGCATCAGTGGTAGGAAGCCAGCGCCGTGCGAAAGCCAATAACCCGTACACCATCAAGCCAACAAGCTGGATCACATTCCTTGACAGCTGGAAACTGTATGGCGTTAAGCTAGGGAGTGGTCCGCACAAAATAAGAAACCGGACATAGATTAGAAATAAACCTAATTCTGCTGCTTGTCAGTAGTATAGTGGGGTACCGTAGCGACAATGGGAATTAGCATTACAGACCCCCCCTGGGCCAGTATAGCCCCAAGAAATAGGTCAACACCCTGGGCCTGTATAGCGACAACGGAAAATGGAGTAGAGGGACTAGAACACCCTGGGCCTGTATAGCGACAATGGAAAATGGAGTAGAGGGCCTAGAACACCCTGGGCCTGTATAGCGACAATGGAAATTTTGTAGAGCGGTGACTAGGAGACTGTGGGTTTGTAGAGCGATAAGTGACAGGTGGCATGACGTCACACTGGTAACAATGTAGCAAAAAGAGAAGTACTGTGACGTCAGGCTACCTGAGAGAGGGCTATAGACAAACACGAATCAAGAGCGTTCGTGTTTTTTTTTAGTAGAGGAAGGGTTTTATATGTATTCGTTTAGGGTGGAGACCAAATGAAAATTAAGATCTTTTCGAGGCATTGGAAGTGGCCCTGAAAAGGGCCTTTGGTTTTCTTCTTTGTCTTCTTCTAACTTCTTCTTTTCCTCCACCAACTTCTTATTTTCTGTCCTACACTTTTTTGACTTCCACTTTTTGTCTTCTTCTCATTCTTTTCCTCCTCCTGTTTTTCCTTCTCCTCCTCCTTTTCCTGTTTCTTCCTTTTTTCATTTTCTTCTTCCTTTTCAATCTTTTCATTCCATTCTCTCATCCTTCTTTTGTCTTCTATATCTTCTTTTTCATCCTTTTCAATCCTAATCATTTCATGTAAGATCTCCTTTCCTCTCTTTAAATTATTTATCTCCATAGTCAATCTATGGGGACTATATGCCCCAAACTGCATTCTTACTAACATTTCCTCTACCATAGCTAGTGTGTCCACCACCTCCTGCAATCTGAGCATTCGTTCCCAGTTACTTGCCATGGCTGACTATTCAGTGTTGAATGGCGCGAATGACGAACGCTCTGCTTTATGTCCGTGGAGCACGGACGTGAACGAAAACATCCCTTACACTCACTTCACATACAATTTACTATCCTCACCAACGAACGAGTAAGCATAAAACACCCATTATACTATCCTCATCAACGAACGAGCAAGCATAAAACACACACACACACACACATTATACTATCACACCAACGAAGGAAGAGAAGAAAAACACACACCCATATACTATCCACACCAACGAACGAGCAAGCATAAAACACATATTATATACTATCCACACCATCGAAGGAGTAAGCATAAAACACACAAATATACTATCCACACCAACGAACGAGCAAGCATAAACACACACAATATACTATCCTCACCAACGAACGAGCAAGCATAAAACACACAAATATACTATCCACACCAACGAACGAGCAAGCATAAAACACACAAACATACCATCCACACAATCGGGATGAGAAAAAACATATTATATACTATCCACACCAACGAACGAGCAAGCATAAAACACACACTATACTATCCTCACCAACGAACGAGCAAGCATAAAACACACAATATACTATCCCCACCAACGAACGAGCAAGCATAAAACACACATTATACTATCACACCAACGAAGGAAGAGAAGAAAAACACACACCCATATACTATTCACACCAACGAACGCGCATGCAAACACACACACACACACACACACACACACACACACACACACACACAAACACACACACACACACACACACACACACACACACACACACACACACACACACACACACACACACACACACATCAGTAAAGAGAGAGTGTTTATAGACACACTACACTACATTCACACGAATTGGCAAATTGAATAAGTTCTCTTTTCTAGAGATCTGGTTAGCCCTGAGAAGGGCTGTTTTTTTAAACTTCAGATGCACCTGTCTAATGGTGACATCTCCCAGGGCGGGCACCACACACGCATCGCCGGCTCCAGTCCTGCTCCCAATTGATGCGTGTGGTTGGGAGCGCAGAGGGAGGTTGATTGGCTTCACTATCCCACTCCTCAGTTTGAGGGATAGTGAATACTTGTTCCCTTCTTCTTCTATTTAGCACCCTGGGATGCTGACGTCGAGGCTCCCCCTCTTGCCTCTGTCTTTCCAATTCCTCCTCCCAGTTTTCTGTTTGGAGGACAGTGACTCTTGGTACAGTTTGCCGTACTGCTACTGGTTGTGGAGGCGTTGTTGTCCTCACCTCAGGTTTGACCTCACATTGAGGCCTAAGGAATAGGTGAGGTAGTATCCCTCGCTTCTTTTCCTTCTCTTCTTTCTTCTTTTTTTCCTCCTCTTCCTTAAGTCTGTCACTTTCTGCAAGCGCCTCCATAGTCAGTTCATCCAGGAGACGCCTGGCATGCTCCAGGTGCATCTGGAGTTCTATTAGTTTTGTTAGTCTACTCATGTTGTTGCAGCTGCTACGTCAACGTGGGTAACCAGACTGACGATCGCACCAATTTATATACTTGAAGCACGGACGTGAAGGTAAACATTCCCTAGCACTCAAATTTACCATCACATGTAACGCGCGGACTTAAAAGAAACACTCACGTTGACTTTTTTACTTTTTACTTACAAACACAGGCAGACACGATTGGACAAGACATAGAAAACAAAGGGTGATTTTTTTAAACATACAAACACACAAATATTTTGTTTTACTGACAAAAGAAACGAAGTGCTTATAGACACACTTCTATTTTCTAATGACAAATTTTGGCAAATTGAATGAGTATGTCTTTTCGAGAGTATTGGGTAGCCCTGAAAAGGGCTGTTTTTTTTGTTCACGGAAGTAATGGCAATCTTTTTTACTGTCTAAGATTGCGTCCCCGTCTGGCAGTAGGCTTTCCTATTGGATACGGTCTGCTTCTGCGAAAAGAGAAAGAGAATTCTTTGGTGTCTACTCGACAGTCCACAAAACCTCTGTCTGGTTCTTGCTGCTGCTGCTGCTGCTGCTGCTGCTGCTGCTGCTGTTGTTGTTCTTCTCTCTGCTTCTTCTGAAGTCTGAATTTCTCAGTCCATTCTTCTTGTTCTTTTTTAATTTCCTCTCTAAACATCTCTTCTATTAGACCTTGGACTGTGGAGAGCATCCTAACATTCTCTATTTCTTCAGGCTTCGGTATCAGGTTTAGCCTGACACGATGTAAATTGACGTAAGCTTCGTTCAGCTGGGCTAGTCTGGAAGGCATCTTCATAAGTTGACGAGTCAACAGTGAATGGTCAGACTGGAGACCCACCCGCTTTATATGGTTCAAACGCGGACGCGATAGAAAACATCCCTACTTGGTTTTAGTGTCGGAACGCTATGATGGCGAATGTCATGATGAGGGATAGAAAGAAGTCAAAGAGCATATATTCACAGTGTTTTTTTAAAACAAACGACAGACACATTTTTTTTCAAAACACAACATTTTTTATTCAAGTAACAAGTAACAAGTCATAAGTCACAAGTAACAAGTAACATCAAACAAATTATTTTTTTTTTTTTTTTCAACGTTGTGAAATCATGTGAGATTTCCATTGATGGAAGTCATGAGGCCATTGATGTACACTACGTTTCCTAGCTAAAGACAAAAGATAACTATAATGGTCACAAAACCATCGATCTTTTTTCTCATCGTTTCTAGAAGAGTGACGATCAAAATAAGTCACTAAATGTTCTAAAGGATATCCAAGACTGCGTTGATGAAGAAAATATACACAATATTGTCCACACACCATGGAATCTGTGCCTTGTAATTTCACATTATTGTATCGTGTCGTCTGGGCATTTCTTCTCATAAAGTCAATGATATCGTCTTCCAAAGGGGTAATCCATACGAATCAAAATATTCCACACAATTCTCTTGAGGGAAGTAGACAGCAACCCAGTGAGTGCCTGGAAGATGACTTTCGTCCGTGTTGATGACATAAGCTTGATGGTCTTTAGGTTTGCGATGAGGTAGTTCATCTTTAGCGCACACGACAGGATTCCAAGAAGCAGTATACGAACTATTGTTCAAAAGGTAATAAAGTTCCCAGGTATCCATGTTCTGTTGTGTTGTTTTTGTTTTCACAGGTAATGATAAGTCATCAATTCAATTCTGACTTTTTGTTTGAAACGATCTGTCAAGTATCCGTTTCTTTGCCTTGTCTCCGCACTCTGGGCTAAGAGAGCTTCGATACGATAGATCTCTAGAGTAGTCAGTGGAGGACAGGAATGATCACGCAAGCCTTTATACCACTCATGCAACACGGTTTCTTCTGAGATGAGACTCCAAGCGTCGTCCG
>JAECUM010019591.1:0-28955 GCA_016617855.1 Megalonaias nervosa
TATTATAAAATAAACAACACCAACACGTAGAACGTGTTGGTGTTGTTTATTTTATAATTTATCAAAAAACCTGGACAACACCATGGCATCAACATATGATCCATGTATTAGCAATAGAACTACGTATTTAAAAACAACAATGAAAAAATTAGCGGAGAAACAGATCAAAAATGGATTACATGCACGTTTTCTTGAAAATTGTGTGGAAGACAATATTGTACCAAAGGGATTACGTTTAAAACTAAAGATTCATATTGGGAATGATACAGCATCAAAGAAATTGCAAGAATCTATTGACTCCCTATTGGGAAAAGTATCGTTGGAAATATGTGATAGACTAAAAGAAGAACATCAGAGGAGACTGATCAAGATAAACAAAGATTTAGAAGAACATAACTAGATATTTTCCCAAATAAAATACGCACACCTCAGTTTTATATTTTACCCAAAATACATAAAACGGTTGATAAGTCACTACCTTTAGGATATCCAGGTAGACCCATTATTTCTACATGTAGCTCAATTACAAATAACATATCGCAATATATTGATCATATTTTACAACCACTGATGAAATCATTACCTTCATATGTTAAAGATACTTTTGATTTCATTACCAAATTAAAATCTTTACCAAATCGAACTGAAAATTCATTCCTGATTACACTTGATGTGGTTTCACTTTACACTAATATACCACACAATGATGGTATCGAAGCGTGTAAATATTTTCTTGAACAAAACGGATATACATGTAAACTATCAAAAGAACATGTTTGTAACTTGTTAAAACTTGTACTTGAAAATAACTTTTTTCGATTTGGTAATACAAACTATCTCCAAAAGTTGGGAACAGCAATGGGTAGTCCTATGGCACCTTCTTATGCATCTTTATTTATGCGGAAATTAGAAAATGACTTTCTAGATAAAAGACTCTTAAAACCAGATGTATGGTTAAGATTTTTAGACGACATTTTTATGATTTGGAATTATCCATTAGAAGACCTTTATGATTTTATAGACTGTTTAAACAAATTACATCCAACAATAAAATTTACATTCAATGTGTCTAAAACTAAAGTATCATTTTTGGACGTAGAAGTCGTGGAAAATGAAAATAATGACATCGCCACAATGGTTCATGTTAAAAACACGAATATTCATCAGTATGTTGAATATTCTTCATGTCATCCTAAATCATGTAAAAACGGGATACCATACAGTCAAGCAAAAAGATATAGAAGGATTATTTCGGATGACACTGTTTTTAGATCGTCCTTGACAGAGTTAGGTCAGCATTTTTTAAATAGAAATTACCCTATTGACATCATTAATACTGTTTTCCAAAAAGTATCTTCTCTTACGCAACTTGAATCGTTAGAATGTAAAATCAAAAATAGAAATGAAGATATTATTCCTTTTGTTATTGAATATAATCCAAGTTTGCCTAATATAGGTACGATTATCAATAAATATTGGGATTTATTAAAATTATCATGTAAAGCAAGTGTTAAATTGCTACACGAAAGCAAACCCACACTTGCTTATAAAAGGCCTAAAAATCTTAAAGATTTCCTAATTAATTCTAAATTAGAAAGAAACATTATATAAAAAGGGATCATCAACTAAATGTAATAGACCTAGATGTTCGCACTGTTCTTTTATTAATGAAAATACTTCTTTCAATAGTAATAATACGAAAGAAACTTTTAATATGCGTTGTGACACTAATTGTGCAACATCAAATGTTATTTATTTGATCACATGCAAAAAGTGTAGCATCCAATATATTGGACAAACGAGTCAACAAATATATAAACGTATGAACCAACATAGATCAGATATAAAAAATTATATCGATCAATCATTTTCTTCTCATGTTGCCGCACATTTTAACAAGAGTTCTCATACTTTGCAAGATTTCTCCTTTCAACCTATTGTTATAGTTGATTCTGAGATGGAACGTCTGTTAAAGGAAACCTATTGGATTCACCGTCTTAATACGGTATATCCAAAAGGTCTCAATTCCAAAACCTTATACGACATTCGTTAATCAAAAACATTTTTTTAAAATTATATCCCCTGTTTACAATTAGTTAATAATATTTTGATATTATTTGATATTATTTAAATTTACTTAATAACTTATTTAGTGAAAGTATAATTAATATCATAAGAATAGGTTTAATAATTCTATAGAAATGAAAGGCCATTTCAAAATTAAGTCTCAATATGTTATGATTAATTATTTATAAATACTTATTTATTTTATGCTAATAAGTATTATGCACACCATAATGTTTCAATATTCTTTTTATTATATAATTTGAGTTCTGATAAATTATTGAACATTCGTTATAATTTTTTTTTTTATTTTTTTTTTTAAATGTGGGTGTATACAATAAAAATATGACCAAAACTCTTTATCTCTATTTATCCATATATATATATATATATATATATATATATATATATATATATATATATATATATATATATATATATATATATATATATATATATATATATATAGATGAAAGTATGTATATATGCATCTATGTAGATATGTAGCCAGGCATATAAGTAGATACTTCGGTAGGTATATGCTTGCACTCATGTATGTATCCTTTCTACTTGCAGATTTGTATCGACGTTAAAGCCTACAATAGATTTCACCAAAAGGGAATATAAGGCAAAAAAAAATATCAGAAGATATTTCTCACACATTATGAACGGTGTAAGTATTGTTCACATAAGAACTATATACATGTTCACTTAATGTATATTTTGAAGTTGTTTGCTTAAAACGAGACGGCTTAGACTGGAATCAAGCAAGATCAAGCTGCACCAAACAAAACTCTTTATGATCGCTCGCGCTGGAACGTTTTCTTTTCAATTACTTAGATGCGTCACACCAAATGTAATTCCTTCAAAAGTTGTTTGCGAATTTATATTGTTTAGTTTCTGTAGATCAAAGTAAAGTGAACCTGTCCTTTGCAACATGTTCTTTTCAGTAAACAGCATCCGTTGTAAGATTGTAAAACATTTTTATTTTTTTTATTTTTTAATCCTGTTTGATGAGAAATGGAGTCATATGTTCATTTACTTTTTTTTTGTCTGCACAGATGATAAATGATATAATAACGTGTAACCTTTGAGAAGGATTTGAAACGAAATGCAGTATTTTGTACACTTCCATGCCAGATAAGAAAATTATACTCGCTATGAAAAATTATATTTATTCTATTCATAGGTAGATCAACTCTACAAAGGCATAAACGATCCTGATATAGAAATCCATGTCAAGATTCGCGCATTCGTACTTTTCCAGGTAAAATATGGTTGAATCTTTGGATACCTGCACGTCATTGAGTGCTTCTGTTATAGTGTACGTTTTGTGGGTGAAAACCCGGTTTAATTCAGATATTTCATTGCAAAATTGTAACATTCTGATAAAGAAGACTAAGATATAGCTTCCATCATATAAACGTTAGGCTTTTTGCTACCGCTAAGTATGCATACGGTTCTACATCAGCTGGATCCATCTGTGATAGATTTATTAGAGAAGTAATCAGATTGACTTACTTTTCGTTACAATACCAATTTGTCAATCTGTACTACTCTAATTCATCACATTTAGTTACAAAGAGTTAGTGTTACCGCGCTAAAGTTGGGATAAACTAAAATACATACAGCATACACCAGAAATAGTATCACGTTGATATTATTCTTTCTTGTTGAAAACGTGCTGCTGTTCTCATATGTATGCTTCTACACCACCTTTATAATTCTTGTCAGTTCAATGTCCGTAGCTCCATTATATATGAAACTGCACCAGGTGGAGCGATTATGTGCGAGATCTTTGCACAATTCGGGTTCAATATTGAAGCGGTTCAACGATGACTTTGTGGGATGTTTGAATCATTTGTTCTGTCCACCCTTGAGTTGTTTTCCACCATCAGAAAATCTTTTTTCGTAGTTGCTTTCTGATATACAGGTGACTTAACCTGCTCATCTCAACAGTTATTTCATTAGCAGGCAGCAGATGCCTGGAATGCCTATCCGCGTGAGAACATCTGTGTAGGGGAACATGTCCTGGTGGATTATCCTAAACCGTTTCCTCTGATAGTCCATGTGAAATGGTTCAAACTAGCCATGGGGTTCGTACGACGTCTAGTTTTCACAGGGACACAAAAGGGTTATCAGTACACTGACTTTGTTGACTTTCAATTTTGTCTGCAGACTGATACTCGCCGCCAACCAAAGGATACGCTTCCTTTTGATACGGCCTGCACTTGACAGTGTTTTGCTGAGATAGGTGATCGTGTCCATAGCCATGGTGTTTGTTCATTACTATGATGGTAGGCTCTACGCATATCGTACCTGGTATCGGTTGGTACCTCATCTATGTGTCTTCTGGTACTGATTGCTTGACTGAAATTGTCACAAGGCGCAGTGAAATGGTTCATACTATTTTGCATGTCAGACTCTAATAAGGCATTCAGTAAACATTTGTCAACAAATAAGAGATTATTAACAACCACTTCCTGTAACTTGATCTTCGCTCGCAGTCTCTTCAGACAGAATGACTTGCCATTAGACCATAATCTAATGTCGATCACAATGTCATAATCACGGACGGCATCAGGATGTAAAGCGAAGAACAGAGTGATGAAGAGTAATGAGAATAACACACCGCTTTGCATGACTCCATTGATGCATGAGAATAGTTTTGATGACTTGATGTCCTCAACGAGCAAGCGAGCAAGCGATCTAAGAATTGCCGAATCATTACAATGAATTTCTCTGGTAACCAAAATTCTTCAAAAGGCACCCACGGCTCACTGTGCCAAATGTTTTTTCCCGGTTTATGTATGTCGCTTTCAGTGTTGAGTTTTGTTCCTTGCTCTTGACAAACATTCCTGAAACTACCTACACACTCAAACATGAGGCTCTGATCGATGACGCAGGCGATTCAGAATTATCATTATGATTCTGTCAGTATAGTGATGCCCCTATGGTTTTCGCAGGACAGTATGCTTTTGTTTCACTTATTCAGGAGAAAGATGGATGTATACTCGCACCCATAAGGTAGAGTTGCTTGAGTCGACACTGACTTGAAGAATCCAGTCAGTTTCTGTGCCACATACAGTCATCAGGCTGTATATACTTCTACTGGCAAACATATGTATTCGAGCGCCTGATACATAAGAATTAACTTTCCAAACGGAACTAGGTGACACTATCCATTCTTAGTCAAACGTTACGGCGAGTACTGTGTATTGATACTCTACTAACTCAAGAGTACACTGACCTGACATTGATTCCTGTCTATACCTCGTGAGATAGGAAAGTTTATCGTGTATAAAAGACACTGAAACCAATAAGCAAAATACAAAGGTATGTTAGGTGAAAGATTACCTGAAAAGGAGTCTCAAATCTTTACTGAAAAGATAACTAGTGTGCTGTTTTGGCAAATACTGATAATTTATTAGCTGAGGAAGTGGATGTTTTACAGCTATTATCCATGACGGAACATTAGGATGTACGTATACTTAACAAAAGTAGCGTAACTTATCAAGAGACCATCGAAATGTAAAATGCATATATTGTGGGAAAGAAATAACAGCACAAATAGGAGTAGGTACAAGTAAAAAATCCATTATTATAATCAGAAGATACAGCTGTATAATGTTGATTTTGTACGAGTAATTAATAATGATAAGTATTCTAAATATTATTATGAAGGATATATCAGTAACTATTGTCACTGTGTCCTTCCACCAAAATCCTGATTCTTAGTTTGAATATTTGTGTGTATTTGTTTTTGTGAGCGAGAATGAGAGAATATTTGAGAAAGAGTATATCGTTAAATGATAATCGCACATGTATAAGTTTACTACGTCTGGAAGGTTAAGAGTGGAAAATGGAAAAGTGTCGACATTGTTGAAGAAACCGATAGATGATGGAAATTGTATGGATTATATAACCGTTCGGTACACATGTCCAGAACATCTAAAAGCTTCTCCTTTATATGGTCTGTGTCTTTCTGGCGCTCTGTGAGTTTGGTTGGTCGATCATTATAAGATTTTTCAACGGTTGTCAGCTTACTATTAAATTATTCTTTTCACGTATTCATCATTTTTGCGACAACATGCCCATATTCATTCAAATGATGAGCAGCAAGAGATAAGTGTAGCGGATCATAATGTTTGCCATTACATGTATCTCAAAATATATACATTTAACTTTTCTGTGTTTCGATATTGTGGAATATACATTATGATATTTTGGTTTAATTAATTGGATTGTATTCATTTATAGGTGTTGGTTCAATTATAGCTACTGGTTAAGTTATAAATGCAAACTTTGATTCAATTATAGGTTCAATCATAGGCAACTTTTACATAAAATATTTCACTCTCAAACATAAATATATTTTCATTAGACTATCTGTTTATATTTCACACATTATTTTCAGTACCTAGTATATATGTTATACATACATACCCCATCAAGCAGAGTGTTGTATACATACAGTACAGATAGGTCATGTACTACAAGTAGTTCAAATAGTATACATAGTACAAATATTATACATAGTTGACTTAGGACAGATAATTCACATAGGAGAGATATTTCGCATAATACAGGTAGTTCAAATAGGACATATAGTTCATATACGATAATGTGTCTGTGTGTGTGTTTATGTGTGTGTGTGATCTGGACTTTTAACGAAGCTTTAACACTTTTTCAGTCATATCGCTACGTTGTCCTCAGTTTGGTAGTTCAAGGCTATATCTAACACCGGGGCATCATGCCGCAGGCATGAAGCATCATGACCCACCCAGTCACAGTATCCTGTCACCAGGCCGACCAGTCCTAACATTAACCTCTTAATGCTAAGCGCTAAGCGAGGCAACTGCTAGAATTATTTTTCATACCTCTTCGGTATACTCAACCGGGGTTCGAACCCGCAACCTCCCGCTCTAATCACGTATGCGGGATCATATAATACAAATAGCTCACGTAGTACATATAGTTCAAATAGTATAGGCTGTTCAAATACTACTGATATCGATATAGAGAACAAAGATACCATGATGGTATTGTATCTAGTTTATTTCATAAGAAGATTATGTAAAATAAATTTATGAATAATAGTTCATGCAGTGTATTTCCTCTTGTATGTATCACTTGTTTTATTGCATTATGCATATAATTATGTGACACTGATTTTCCTTTTCTTCGTTAAACCCTTTTAAGTTTATGTGTACCGTTATTGTAAACCAGTTCAAAGCATAATCTCTCATTATCATTTCGAGCATGTTCGGTTACAGGATGAATTTGGCATGATACCGAAAATGAATTATTGAATTGAAACTGCAACTATTAATTTTTATTGTGTCCGAAAATCAGAGTATATATTGTATACGATATTGCTAACAACAAAACCAGTTCATATGCAAGATGTGAACGAACACGGCAAAATCATATTACAATCATATTACAATCATCTAATTGAAAAGTTAAAAGACAATATCAGATTGTAAAAGAATAACTTTGATACTTGGTAATTTAGAAGCTTGTCTTCGTTGAATTAAATAGTTATATTCAAAGCAAAATTCAGATACTGAAAGATTCCATTTCAAAATATTCATTGCCATGGAAACCTAATGATGAATGACTTACTTGTTCTACTGTCTCCCTATCTCGCTCTAATCCTCTCTATCTCTTCATGTCTGTATTACTAAGCACATTACATGTTTGTGTTTTAATTACGTGAGCTTCAGAGTCTCGTATCGCTAGTTTCGTATTGATATTCTCCTGTAACTAGCAACAATGAATAAGGAACCAAATCGAATTATTTGCTACATTGTTTTCATTTGTTTCCTTTTTTGTTAAAGTTGGAGGCACAATTTCCACACAATGCCTCTAGAGTGAATATAGTTAACGGAATAAAAATGATTGAAGCACCATCGTATCTTCTTGATCTCGGGAACCTGGACTTAAGGGATGGATTTATACGGTATCCAGAATACGACCAAGTTCTACTCTTTACACGGTAAGTGCATTTGCACCGGGAATATAATGACTATGATCGGGATACAAGAAGTTTAGGTTTAACGAGGTTACAGAAACAGTAAATATGGATTTTATTATTTTTTGAATAAAGCTTAACAAATTCTACAATTGTTGTAGCCCACATAATACTATACTCACTCTTGTTGTTGAAAGTTTACTTACTTGTGAAAAATTTGTAATAGTGTTATTACGACACAAACTATGTACATTAGATAAACAAGCAATTTGCTTAGAATATCATATTTAATACACTTCCTACCTACAAAGATTTAGATAATAACCCCTCACAGCGTTGTAAACGTGAAGCAGAACTGTATAATTTTTTACTTGTGGAGGCGAGGGAGAGATGTAGTTAAGTTGAAATTCAGTTGACCACTTTTGAACCTTTTTCTGAATTACTTTGGATAATATACTCAATTATTTACGCCAGAACTATGGTCATAAATGTATTTCTAGGTTGTTTACCATATCAGAGATATCGTTTGAACCAGTCATAAAAACTTAATTCTATATCCTTTCACTGACATTAGAGATATCGTTTGAGCCAATCAAAAAATTTAATTCTATATCCTTTCACTGACATACTCAACTGCATTTTTATGCATATCTAGTTCCAACACTAATCATGTTCATAAAGAATATGGTTCAATAAACATCAACGAGACAATCTGATGATATTTTTAGACTATTATGATTTTTGGTGTTATCGTAAATTGTAAGGATACTATGATATGTCTGAATGTGTTGTTCGATATTTAAAATTAGCATTTAATCTGAACTTCATATATAGAAATTAACTGTAATTTAAACAGATAAAAATATGTGCGAAACAAGAGAACAGGAACAATCAAACAGATAAAGAAAAATCTTTGGGTAATATAATAATGTTTTCCAGGTAGGTACAGGTCGGCTGCCCAAGTATATCCTCAGGAAAAGCAGTTCACTCCCATTTTCTCAGCATGATGTAGCCTAATAAACTACTGTAAAGGAACTAGAAACCATCCAATGAACGAAATGCAGCTGTGATACAATTTTTTCCCTATTCGTCTGAGAGTATACTGCAAAAGACCGATAACTGTTGATTTTATTATTATTGATATTTCTCTTTTCCTTCTTTTTCTTCCGTTATTGTTATTACTATTAGTAGTAGCAGTAGTAGAAGTAGCAGAAGTAGCAGCAGTAGTAGTAGTAGTAGTAGTAGTCAGTGTTATTCCATCAGTATGAATAAACAACCGTACCTAATTTGTTAATGCTCTTTCCATCAGCGTACAAATTATATGAGTATTACTCTTTGGGGACAAATCCCAGACTTGTCCCATAAACAGGGATTCATATTTTCTCCCCAATCTGATATCTCCCGTCAAACATGAAATTAGTACTTGGAGCGGAAAAGAACTTTACCTTCACTAGATTAAGATAACCTTTCGCAAGTTCTTCAATAATCATCTTGTACATATTTGTGATTTATATTTTTTTTGTAATTATTTTATCCGAAATTCGTGTATTCTCCAATGATGCATCAATCAACAGAACTCGCCGATGACTATTGTAAATCGTTGGGTGACGTGACTGATTTTTTGAATGGCTATCTGTATGAATAAGCTCGACTCATGGGCAAAATCTCTTGAATAGTAAACATTAATCAGTGAGTTCACTTCACCGCACCGAAAGACTCTTGATTTTTATTTTAAAATTACGTTTGGCTGAAAATACTTTTTAAGAAATGGATGGGTCGGGTTGATTTGGAGAGAAGAAGAGAAGTAAAGACTTTCATGTGCACATGGTATCTTACTGAATTCAACCTTTAATTTTTATTTTCTTCCCTGCCTTGCACTCTTGTATCAATCGCCATGAAACATCTTTTAGGCATTCCATGCACCTTTGTAAATATGCATCAGGTTTCAGATCACAACCCTGCAGGATACATGTCTTAACCAACTCATAATTAGCACTTTGAAGTGTAAACTTCAGGAGCTTGCCAATAGCTACACTTTGTGATAATAACGTATAATGCTGTCTTGGCCATTTCAGGTTTTCGGATTCAACGGGGGTTCTAAGCTAATCTTTTTGGTCACATCTCTTTTCTGTTTTTGCATTTACCTCTCTTCTTATTTGTCTATCTCTCTATCTCTCTCTGTATTTTGTATTTCCCTGTGATCATTTATTTCTCTCACTCTACATTTGTATTTTCCTATCCACTTTCTGAACTCTTTTTCATCTGTTTATGCGTAGTGTAATTCTTTTAATTTCGATTCAAAACAAGTTGCAGGCTTACGAATCAAACTCAAAACACTAGAATCCAAACATTTTGTTTTCAATAAATACTGAATCAAAATATACCTTATCTCTACCTTTGTTAAAGAAGCTTTTGCTTGAGAGATGATAATATATGGGAAGCTCAGACCCCTTTTCCTTTATTCAAAGACTGTTATCCTTCCTTAGTAAGTTTTGACGCAGAGATGGCATCCATAACGCTTCCTTGTTTCACTGAATATTTCTGAAAGTGAATTAATCCCGGTTCCATTAAGAACGAAACTGAAGAAATGAAGTCAATATAAATTTCAAAGTTATTTTAATATCTCATTTGTTTAAAGTCAGATCCCACACAAGGCTTCATTTTTAGTTCGACTCAAAGGCTTTACAATGAGTTACAGAAAGAAACGAAGCGAACACGTTTAGTAAAATCAAGAAATAGATTTATTTATCTTAGTTTCAAAGTAAAAATTAAGAGGTACTTACAACATTGTGAATTAAACCCGAAATAATCCTAAATTTTCGATCACGAGTCCTGTTATAAAGAATTGTGCAAATCAGTTTCAATAATCTTGTATCAGAAATGATATAATTCAAAATAATATCAAATTAATTCACAATAATGCCAAAATAGTGTTCAGGTACAAAATAATGAATAAGGAGGACTTTGTAATTAATATTGTTAAAATCAATCTTTCCTCTCAAATTATTTCTGAGCAAAGAGGTAATAATTGCACAGACTGTACTTAGAACGAGAATGAAAGAATCATGTTTATCTCAACCATATTTAAAAGCCTAAGCAATACAATGACCAAAATGTGGGTCAAAAGTTCTCTTCCAGAACATTGAAAGTATTTAAGCAAGGCTAGACCTTGATCACAAATATCAGAAGACAACTCTAGTAAAAATGACAAAAGGCCTCTAGGCCTTTGCTACTCTATTGTCGCTCATGTAAAAAGTTCCAGTACACAAAATATATTAAACATGCATTGCGGCTTGTCTGCAAAATGGTGTGTTGTACCAATGCTCATGACTACTATATTTTATATTTAGACACATGCTGTATATAAGCAATAATACTAACCAAGCTGGCGGTAAGTACACCGCCTCTCTCTATCTCTCTCGTTCACCTCCCTCTCCTCATCTATCTGTTTCTCTACCCCTCTCTGCGGTCAGAGTTAAAATGTACCATAACAGTTATGTTATACTAGATGGAAAATATCGACTAATTTATTATTTCGGAGTCACTAACCATTAGAAACGATAGTATCTTCAAGCTGTTTCCAACTGATTTGGTAGAAAATGTTTACGGGGGGTGGGGGAGGTATAGTATGTACTATCATTTTAGACGTACAAAGTCAAAACGATAATTTTTATATCACATAAACAATCTCAGATTAATTTTAGCGGTTACATTTTCCAAGAATGTGTAAGTTTACAACTACATTTATTCTTCTTTACGAAATTCCATTTTAGAAGTCATAATTATCATATGCTCCACAGTTTGTAAACAAAACTATACGGCAATACCTCCAGATACCACCTGCTAAATTGACCAAGAAATTTGATTTATAGTTACATCAAAACACTCACACGTAAAATGTTTAATTTATTCCTGGTATAATATTACCGACCTCAGCAATAGGCCATGCAATTTACACGGTATTCTTCCTATAATTTGTTTAAATCTCACCAGGTATTGAATGCCATGTCTAACATTAACCCTACTCAATTGAATCATAGTACTTAATTTCTGTTTGCTCATCAATTTACTCTCAGATGTATGGACTTCACCTAGTGGGGCATAGGTTTTTAAGCGAACTCAGTAATTAACCTTATTACTTAATAAATTGTTGATGATAGCAAATTCTTATAGCCCTTAGCACTAGCAGCTTTCATTCACAAAATGATGTACATGCGAACTGAAAATGAAAAACAAAACGATACATGGCAGTGTGACGACCAACACAAATTTCATACGATATTACAAATATACACTTGATAGCTTATTATGAGCAGAAAAGGTTCGGTAGTTGGGACGGTGTTTATCCAAGTGTTGCAACAACCGGTTTTGATAAGTGAATGAATACATGCACTCACAAGCACGTACCTACATATACAGCCTATGCATCTTAGCATGACAATATTCGTGGAGAGAACAAACATTTATTTTAATGAAGAAGGCGTAACTTCGTCCTGACAGATTATTATAACAAGAATTATAAGTAGAATTATACATATTTATATGTTGCAGGCATTGGCTTATAAATATAGACTAAAATGAAATTATTTCACAAAAAGAAAATGAAAGTTTTAATTATTGAACAAATGGAAAATTTAGACCCTCTGCCATTCGATGGATTTTATTGTATTATGCGACGTTTTGAGTAGGACATGTCGCTCTCTAAATGAAACAAATTTCTCTTGCTTTTGTGCCTCTAAATTTTGTATGAAGTGAAGTTTTTTATTTTTTTCATGACAAAACGTAAATCACAAAATACAGCTGTACAATCATATATATCTTGAAATTTAATATGCTTCGTTTCTTTGAAATGTTGGAATCCAACATTTTGTAAAGGATTTAGGTGATTACACAATTCCAGATATCAAGTCTCTTTTTGCACATTCGTGACGAAACAAAGAACAGACTTGCTCTTTATGAAAGGTTTGTTAAAATATAAAAGGGACCTAAATGTCTGGGGTTATAACAATATAATTCTTTATGGCAGAAAATGCTATTTTCTTCGGAAATTTAAGTATGATGGTTAAGATTATAATTCAGGAAATGTAAAGTAGGAACGTTGGTTCTGAACAATATATCAAGTGTATTCTCTCCCTATCAATATCCCTCTCTCTCCCTTCCTACGCAAATTTTTCTTGATCCAAGCAGTGCTTGAACTAATGCCAGTCTTCTCACAAACTCACGAGCGAGTTTCAAGAATGTATATATAGGGGGAGAAGTGGTTTCTTTTAAATGATGAAAGGAAGAGTTTTAAGACTCTATGGTCTTACACAATGTAACAGCAAGAAAGCGAAACCATCAAGTTTGGTAAAAGCATTACAAAATTTATTTCTCTAATTTACAAAGAGAAAATTTAAGAATAATTTATTGCAGTGTGAATTAAATCCGAAATAATCGTATCTGTTTTTATTGCAAGTCAAAAAGCATACAGGGTCCCGAATAATTTTCAATATTCAAAATGATGTTTTACCAACATTCTTGAAGATGCTGATGTACCAACAGTCTTGATCTATCACAATGATATAATCCAGAATGTCTTTGAATGAATTCGCACTAATCCCAAAGTGGTGTTTTATTACAAGATGTCAATGAGCATTTTTTTTTTTATTGGAATGAATAATTTAAATAAATGCTTCCTCTTAAATTATATCTGAACACATCAGCAAATGATTTCGTAGACTGAATTTAAAAGGGAAGTGGATAGTTTTGCTTAGAACATCCTTAAATACTAATTTCACTTGGCCTAAGACACAATACAATTCCCATTATGAGTTACCAGTTCTCTTACAAAACATTCTAAGTTTGTAAACAATCGTATGCATTGAAGTCAAAATGAAGATAACTTCGTTTTAGAAAATTGCAAAAGTCAGGTAGGCAATAACTACTCTGCCCTCAGTCAAGGAAAAAATTCAGAGGCACAAAATAAATTAACTGTACATGACAGTAGCAAACCATCGTACCGGATTTAGTTGCTTAACATCTTGTGTTGTCGTTTATTCGGTCTTTATTGACACACTTTTTGATAAGTGTTTTGTTGTTGGCATTGTTGGTTCGCCGGAACAAAACTGTTAGCAATAGTACTGCTAGTTCATAATGCAGGCCATATCAAATAAAGGCGTTATGATGTAAGTGGTTCACCTATCTGTTAATTTCATTTAAATTACAGACCAAAAACAGGCATTTTAGCTTCATATTTGTCTACGACTCGGATGACTGGTGGTGTTCGTGCTGGATAAATTATTCGAATCAGAAGTTGTAATTGAGTAGGTTTTGTCATTTCTCTTGTTTCCATCGCTAATGCACACCTTCCTATGATTTTCGAGTTATAGTTTTTCTTTAAAGATTTTAGAGTTAGTCGGCTGCTGTGAATATTTAATTCATACCACTGTGTTGGCTATAACCGAAGTGTCTTGTGTGATGCAGCCCCGTATTTAAATTTTCTTTCTTAGGCATTTGTCGATTTCGTACAGGAATAGCTTCAATTCATCTTCTTACATGACTTTTTGTTAACGTACCTTTAATACTGGTAGTGTAGAAATAGGGGTTTTAAATTTTGGTAGGTTACATAAGCTGTTGTTATTGTTGTTGTTGTTGTTGTCGTTATAGGGTTTAACGCCATTTCCAGCACAAGATAGGCTATACATGGCGCCCAGTATAAATAGTGGAGGAAAAACCCGGGAAAATCCCGGGAAGAACCACCGACCCACGAGAAGCTACTGGCAAGCTTTCTCACTTACCCACATTGGCCGAATCCGAGACTCGAACCTACACAGACAGAGTAATATGTCAGTGATACGTAACGGTGAGCGCTTTAGACCACTCGGCCACTCGGGGCCCCCTTAAATATGTCAACGCCTACCGTACCCCATGTTTTTACTATATATACACCGATTGTAACATCCATCTGAATGCGATATTGTTAAAATTTAGGCAGTAAAATTAATTCCTACGCCAGCGTGAAAGATTTTGAATAGCAAAATAGGCTAGCATTGAACAATATAACTGTTACTAGTTGTTTAAAAATACAATGAATAATGGCAAAAGTTTCACAGATTGATACATGTACTATTTTGAAAGAGTTTATTGTCGTATCAAAAGCTGCAACCAGATTAGCAAAATAATAAGATATGCGTAACTTCACAGAAGAGATTAAATCTATCTGTGGCTTAAATGCATCTCATAGATTTGTCAAAGAGATTCAAAAATGGTGCATCATCTTTTAAATTACGTATCCGGAACTTCTTGATAAATTAATCGACTGATGAAGTGTACTGTAACAAGAACAATTGTGGACCTGGTAAGGTTAATGCGAAAAGGCCCGCAAAGCTTGTCACGTTGATTTGCCAACCTGGTGTAGATGCTGAAACGTCAAGAGAATATTCAAACTGTATCCTTGAAACACATAGAGAATATAGTAGCAGCATCGATAATGGCTACGGATAGAATTAATTATGAGACATTTTTGTAGCATAATATATAGCAAAAGAGTCATGGCTCGCACATGTCTGTATAAGACTACATTCACGTGTAATAATAAGGAATATGTAGAAGTAACAAAAGACTCTATGAAATCTTGGAATTTCTATGAAGGGTTATTTTGAGGTGAAGAAACCAGTTGAATAAATACTCGAAGACGGCACAATAATTAGAACTAATTCCAGGTTAATAAGCAAGGGCTCTACTACGTTTAAAATCCTTGCATATCAGCGGACAAAATATGGTCAGATTCGAGTTGATGTTATGTATTATCTTTACGGTCAGTGTGCAGTGATTTTACGAAATACTTGCTTGAAGAAGATTTTATTTACAAAAAAAGATATAAAAAAGCTCAACAAAACTGAGACGCAATCAATGTAAAGGTGTATACGTTTGAAAACGTCTGCTATTTATCTACCTCTCAACGACGACTTGACGAGCATTGATTTTACTGCGGTGGAAAATCAGTGAAAAACAGCAGCTCACAGTCATGCAAGAAACTGTAATGAATATTTTAAACTTTATAACAGAAAATAAATGTTCCTTATGTTATGTACGCGGACATTTATATTGGAGTCTTCCGCAGCAGGTAATGGTCATAATCTTTTTACAATCAGCCGTCGATACGGTCGCGCCGATGACGATGGGATATTGACTTTCTTGACTCGTAAATGAACCTATCCCTACGAGCTGATGACTAAGAAGTTTGCCGATACTGAATTGCCACCGATCCCAATCGAGGAATTTCATTCGTCGTTGACTGATCCGAGTTCAGTTTTTACAACATTGTCGATGCTCGCGATTATTAGGTGCACGAATATGTGGCTGCTCGCGGATGTCTTCGAGACGTATCGCAACACTGGTGTCGAGTTATACAATCTTGATCAAGCTCATTGCTTCTGATCGACGAGAATGGTCTCCTATGCGCGTCTGACAAGAACTAAAGCAACACTTGAATTGCTGTTTGGTAATGATCAGAATTTATTTGTAGAACTCGGAATCCGTGGTGTTACATCCATGGCAAGCCATACATTCTTATATTGCTAACAACCCAGTAGTAGATGGGTTTGATCCAAGGCTGTCAAATAGATACATCATGTGTTTGGAAACTTTATACTTGGAGCGATGATGCAGTCTATGCCTGTTGGCAGGTTTTAAAGGACTGATTCCACAACTGTGGATATACAAAAAGGATATACGGGTAGGAACTGCACCATACTCATTACGATTATCCTCTTTGGAATGCGTGCAAGCAAAATTCATCGGGTTCTCCGATTTCGCTAACATGCGTGCATGGATCGATGCATCATTATGAATACCGATCTGTGCACAAAGACAATTAAGAAGTTCATAAAAGATTTTTTTTTTAATTCATGAATAACGCCATGATCGATAAAACGACGGAAATTTAGCAGAAGCAAAATCAATTTGATCGTGCCCAAGACTGTGTCACAGGCTTCGTGAAAATCGCTGATTTAAGTCACGCATGTTATTTGACGGTGGCCTCATAGCCATCCGCAGTAAGATAGCTGAAGTAACGTTGGCAAAGTCTATCTACGTTGGCGTATCTCAGTTGGACTTGTAATAGCTCTTCGCGTATTTTGTACTATTACAGGAACAAGCCGTTTTACCCGTATTGTTTAACGATACTCCACTTGAATATCTATTCATTTTTTTGTGAATATTACCACTGTTGCATCAAAACTGACTTTAGTTATAGTTCTTTATCTGCGAGAATAAATTGCAATACCTTTCTCACAAATGATCTGTTTAGTGCCTTTGCTAGCTGGCACCAGATGGCGAAGTCTTGGGTCCCCAAGAAATTCAACCCCGTCTGAAATTGTAAATACATATACGGGCAATACCGGGTCATTAGCACAATGTTGACCTCATCCGATGAATACGGACACCAAAGCAAATTGTTTTCCA
This sequence comes from Megalonaias nervosa, assembly GCA_016617855.1. Classification (NCBI taxonomy): domain Eukaryota; kingdom Metazoa; phylum Mollusca; class Bivalvia; order Unionida; family Unionidae; genus Megalonaias; species Megalonaias nervosa. Next base: position 17,486 of record JAECUM010019591.1, read on the forward strand.
GGAAGTGATACGCAGCTGATTTATCCATGACGGTGACAGTCTTCTGCCGAATCGTCTAGGTGGGTTTTAATTGATTCGCGCTCGTGATTTAATTGCTCATTGCCTCTAAGGCTGATTGAAGCTGTGTTTTCCACTCACGAGATCGCACTAGAGTGCTGCCACCTCGAATCTGAGACCGTGCACACTTGGTCCAAGATTGTATTAACAGCTCTTGCGCATAATGATGTCCAAATAATCGTTTGCAATTGTTAATTGCTTCCACAAAAGCATGGTCGCGACACTTGACTCGATAAATCTTTTGATGTATTCGTCTCGGATTCTTTTCATCGAATGGCTAACATCTTCAATGCACGATGATGTGCGTCAGCCGACCAGATCATATTGGAGAAACAACATATCAACCAATTTAATTTCATTGGGCGTTTTGGAACGTTAGCACCGATGATCAAAGAAACGTCTCAAATCGTAGAAGAGGTGCATAAAATCGCGGAAACCACCGTCGCTACGACATGAACAGAAACAGAATCTGTCCTATTGGTTAAGTCCGCGACATCTTTCCACTACTTGTCAGGGTAGACCGCAGATATGAAACAAAAATGTACATATCTAGAAGAAACTACCATAAGAGTCGCGTGAAACGACGTGCATATTTAATGAGATAAGCTTCAAGAGAATAGCAAAAGATGTTTTCTTGCCAACTGGAAAATAATGTACAGGAAAAATACAAAATGTCTGCAAGGAAAGCATCTAACAATTAAATTAAGTAGGTATTTCCAGTGGGTTAGTTTTTATCAGTATCCTAGCAAACATTGGAATAAATTAAATTTTGATGCTGAAAGATACTAAAATACATGTCAAGCAAATAAGTTGAGGCTGTCAGCTGCATAGAATAGTCAGCGATTGCTCAACAACTACTTAATGGACCTGTATGTTGTTGCGCACAATTCAGTAAAGACATCAGTGATGTATATTACAAATGCGATGATAAGTTCTGAAACAATTTCCATTGAAACACATCGTGTTCTGAATCTCCGCGTCAAATATGAACTTTACAGGGCGATGTAGCGTGTCGTTGTAAATTAAACCCACAGCTCTTACCTCGATGATTACAACGAACCGAGAATTTATGTGACTTTTCTACACCAACTACTGTAGGGGATAACGCAGTCTCGAGACAACAATAGCCTTTTTGCATGTTTATTACAGATGATCGTTCGGCAGTCATCTTGGGCATGACTAATGTGTGTTTGCGTCCGACGGCAGCGAAACCTGGAATAATGTTGAACTTGCCTCTGACATGGAATATATCAACGCAGAGATTTTACGTAAACTTTAATTGGTGACAGGCTAAAACTCCAAAATTTGTATACGTTAACACGAGTCCACACTCAGCTCTGTCATGGCTGTTGAATCTGCATCGTGCACGGTCGTCAATAAGAACAATTATATGTTATCCAGAAGACTTTCCCTATGACAAACGATTTCTACGTTTGGGATACGATATCACAATGGACATTGTCAGTATTACCTTGATAATTGAAATTAATTTTCCCTGTGACGGCATCACTGGCGTTCTTCGCAACCGTTCCTGCGTAGGTTTACTTCCTGATTACCTTTTTTAACAATTGCGGAATTGGGTTATCTGATATCAATTAACGTTCGCGGCTACTTTATATTTTCCACTCCACATTACCCGGTTAAAACACCCTCATATTTGCTCTTGTGACTTAAGTGACATATTTGTGACTTAAGTGGGGGTTTCAATCGGGAGATTTTCTGTAAGGATGGCTAAATGTCTTATCTCTATGAGAAGACCTTGATAATGAAGTTGTACATTAAAGATCAAACTGATATTTAATACGAAGAGCCCTTGCTAAATGAAGCGAACATGATTTTCAGTATTATTCGTACCCAGAGAAACATTTCAGTCAGCTGGTACGGTTCGAATTACAAATAAAACATACGTCTCTGTATTTTCTACCATGTGGGGCCTTCTTTGAAACTGATAGAACACGATGCTAATTACCACGTTAATGATGGAATTGTTAACAGCAGTACCATCACCCTGTTTAGCAATGCACATTATAGCATGGATAGAAAGGAAATCGAAACATGTTTACGCAACGTTGGTTTTGCGTTGACGAGTATTGGTTTCGCAAGATACACCGATGATTATGCAAGATCCGCAGAGCCGACTTCGATGTTTTACAAGGATAGATCCTACGTTGCAAATGGCCTCACGTATACCCTTAGAAATGAAAGTAACGCTGCAGGATATCGAACGTTTCGTGCGCAATTCTTCTCAGACACATATTCTGGTTTTATAGAGAAATTCGCGATATTATCTTCCTACAACCTACCGACAACACCATAACTTGGAGTCATCGATGGTGTTATTAGCAAAGTTTTGTTGTTGAAATTACCATTTGTGTTTCTGTGATAACCGCTTTGGTGGCTGCATAAACTCTTTTGTTATCGTGTGTTCTGGAGGCACATCCACACTCACCACATATTGTATGAAGGCAACTTTCGTGAGTTTTCATAGTAAATAACTAACCAACAAGGTAGCATCGATTCAGGATTGTGTTCGTGTAGTTTCAAACTGTAGCTCAAGCGCAAAATGGAGAGACTGTTAATAAAATGATACTATACCAGTTAAACGTGTCTTAAATTCCTTGCCAATTAAATGGATAACAAGAACCCACCGAGGAATGTTTGCTTGACTGAGTTCAAAACATTGACACAGTCATGTAGATGTTTCAGCAGGAATTTCGTACGTTGTCCCAGATTAATCAGGGTTTCTCCTGATGTGGCCCCTGACGCAGGTGGAGAATGATGCATTGCTGTAATTATCTCTGATAATGTACTGTTGTTGGATGTCGCAGGTAGTCCTATGATGGTCATTAACGGGCCTGTAGAAAAAAAATGCAATTGGTGTAGTTGTTAGAATGGAACATCATGATTAAAACTAAGGTATAATTATGAAGTTAAAGTTGGTCTCAGCCCAATCAACATGCGGAAATAAAGAATGCAATAGTACAACTTTATGGGGTAATCATTAAGCGGAATCATCCCTGTGTGGTTGATGCAAACTCAACTTGATCAGTGTATTACGTCTAACCAATAGAAGACGTTGGCGATATTAATGGTATCCAAGTCAGAAGTTACACAAATGTAAACGACCGGTGGAGTACTCTTATCCATATTGGCCATTGCAGCATTATTAGATGCCGTGGAACATTGGGGTTACAAAGAGGTTGTATTAATGGCGGACAAACATCATCTGGGATGGATATGAATAAGGCTTTTGGTGGAAAAAGTCTATGTTTTGTTACGTTCGTAAACGAATAATGAAGAAAAACGGCTTTGACTACCCCGTACGACGCCGGTAATGTCTTTAGGTCGTTCATGAACTAATCAACTAACCTTCATTTACTTGCTATGACAAAGTCAATTAAGCATTTCCGAGTTGTCTTAACGAGGAATGAACCGCGCACATGGGAAACATACATCGTCAATCTGAATTCGATTGCAGGACGTGGAACTCGATCGGTAGCATACGTGGCTACATCTCAGCATCTTTTGTAATTTGACTCGTAGGAGCTTGCGCCGCCACTTGAAATTGTTGATGTTTAACTCCGCGCGTAGAAAAAAACAATCGGCCACATCCAGACTGGGATTAGCAACGATAAATTAAAAAGAATTAAAACGGTAAATGCGTCACCAAAATCACAAGTTTATGCTTTTATGCCGATCATCAATCCCATGTAAATATTGGTGGCTTTCATCCCAGTAGTTTTTGTTTTGTTTTAAAGATATTTTATTGTCTCAGTAGGATACAATGGGATTGGGTAGAGAGAGAGAGAGAGAAAGAGATAGGCACAATGAATGTAATCACGATATGAGTAAGTTATTGAAAATGTCCAGTAGCTACTGTATATTTACATAGATGATGCAAAATTCCATATTTTTGTTTGCATCGCCTTTTCCCCAAAGCAGTAAGTCTAAGCTAATAGTTGCATATGGCATTGAAAGTAAATTTCTCTTCAACTCAGCTCTTTGTCTACTGTCCTTGTGATAGACAATAAAAACGTGCATGGTGGTTTCGATTCTACTGCATTTGTTTATGTGGAGTGTTAGCAAGTTAACACGGTAAAGATCAGCTTTCGATGAACTTACATTGTGTTGTAATCTAGAATTTAAAATATCCAGTGCTCCAGTAATACATTTTGGCATTTTGCTAGATACAATTATTGGACATAATCACTCTTTCAAAGCATTGAAAGGCATACTACATTACGTATCCTGTTCGAAATTATTCCATCAAGATACTGTTGAAAGTATAAAAGATGTTTTGGTAAAATGTAGCCAGAAACTACAAATGATCATATTGTTTGAACATCAAAAATTATAATTTGTTTGTTCGGACACAGGTGGGGGGATTAATTCAATAATATAGTCTGGCGTTTGGCACATTTTAATGTTGTAGAGTGTTAGCTATTTTCGTCTTTTTCTTCTAAACGGCAGACTTTTTCACCCTGTTTCAGAGATTGCCTACTAGTGTATTTCGGAAACCCTGTAATTATTCTTGTACCTTCGAGCTGTAGTTTTTCCAACTTTTCTGAATCGATCAACGAGCATCCGTCCAAGATACACTGGCATAATCCAAGATATAAGTTATATACAGTTTTGATAAGATTTGCCTACTTAGTTTTTGTTTTAGTTTTTGTAGATTAGCTATTCGACATGACACTGCCTTTAAAATACTATCAATCTTACAAATATGACAAGCCCATACGAATTCTAAGAATTTAAATGTGTTTCACTAAGTCATACAATTGAGAATACGTTCATCATACTGTCTAAGTAATCAAATTTTTGTCGGATGCTCCTAATAGTTGAATGAAGTTAAGAAATTTCATTACCCTCGATAAGTCCCGGGTTTGGTTGCAATGTCCCCACAAAGTGTCAGTATGAGTGAAATCTTTAAAATGAATGGAATATTCTTGATAAATGGCCACGCAACATCTGCATTTGATTCCTTATAAGACATGTTTTGAGACGTATTTGTGATGATTTTACCAGCTTTTCGGCAAAACATCGAACGATTGTTCAATATCCCGATGGAGATTCTATACTATTCTGCATCACTGACTTATCCATTAATATTAGGGATTTTGTTATGTGGTGACTGTTCCCCATGAGTGTATTCTCTATGAAGACCAGATATGGTAAAATCGCATATAATAGCCTGATTTTACAACACTGTGTTACTGACATTGTGCATATAAGGAGATAGAGTAAAGAGTAAGAGTGTGAAAATGTAAAGAAAACAATAGATGGGATCATGCTTACAAGTTTTTCGAGATTGAGATTATTTGCTGGTTAATTTGGCATGGAACTGGGAAAGCGATAAAGTGATTTTAAAGTTGGAACAAAAACTTGATTCATTATTAAAGCTATATACTACATAAATTCAACACAATTGTATTCATGCACATACACAATATATGCTGCATAAATAGCATATTTATATATATATATATATATATATATATATATGTATATATATATATATATATATATATATATATATATATATATATAGACTACATATCTACTTTACATACGTATACGCATACATAGATATGTGTTGGTCTTAAATATACATATAGAAGTAACTAAGTCAAACGACATTTTAGTCAACTGAAAATAGAGCATTATTCAAATAGCTGTTGCAGGAGACACATACGTAATACACACTGTGTGGATAATGCTAAGAGCCGATCACAATCAGTGATACAAGTTAAACGTAAATAGCCCCACGTGCAGAAATTAAGTAAAGAGTTCGCATAGATTGCAAAGTGTAAATAATTATTGAAAATATTTAAACTGTGTGCACAGTTTACGAATTGAAGATCAAAGATTTTAATTAATTAATGTGAATTAGGAAGATACTGTGATATCTGATTTTGACTTTACATAAAATATCTCAACTCCTACTGCTTCCCTGAATAAGATATTCTCATCCCATGTCCAAAAAGAATAAATCTTATTCTTTTCATGAAGTTCTCTCAGTTGTCTTATTTGGCTATACATGGCCTTGGTTAAATCGTGAGTAGTAAAGGTTCCATTTTCGTTGTTTTTATCTTCTTTTTCTGCTGCGTAACACTACCTCGTGTACGATGTGACCCAGTCTTCTCAAATATTTGTGCCCTACGAGACTTTTTACCAACTGATCCAAGAATATGAGAGCGGTCGACTCATTATCCGAATGGTGTATTTGGTCTTAATCCTGATCGATCCCGATTTTATTCCCTTAAGTTCTTTGCAGTGTTCGCATCTTCTGTCACATGTGGGTCACTTAGTATTCTATTAGTAACGCAAAACAAACACTCAATTGAAAAAATCCACATAATGTTGAAGGTACTAAGGATCCTTGACTCAGATCAGATCTCAATGACAATTCATTTTAACCTGTATTGGTTGCAGTCTCATTTAAGATCAGTAAGCACTATAGGACAGAAGTAAGTTCAATATTGTGGATGAAATAGTATTCACCATCTTTGGGGATGCGTTTAAAATTTATTATTACATATACGTGACGGATTCTGACCGCACTGATCATGTTACAAAATTTGTGTACGTAGTGTTGCATCGGCCAACTAATTATAACAACATCGCTAGTGATTTTGCACCACTTGTCGATGCAGACTTCCGTTCGTATACTGAAATTACTTTCTAGGGGCAACTAGAAATAAATAATTTCGCTCATTCAAATGTATTAATAAATGTATCAATACTATCTTGAAGCCAATCTGGAATTGTTATATTATCACGCGAAACCGGCAAGGGACAGGATGCACAACCAAGTATGGAAATTCTCAGATATTGTTTTTACAGCAATGAAGAGGAATTCACCGACAAATCCCCTCTGATTATGTTGCACCAACATCAACTCAACCAAGTTGAGGAAAATCGCGACTATTATTTAGTTCCACGGTTGCACAGTCAATGCAGTAAAGATCAATAAGTTTTATTCAATGGATGTTGAGGATAAGAGAATTAGCATGGCAGAATCTGAAGTGGTGATGGTGGACTTCAAAGATATGGGCCTCACAGCGCACAAATACGAAACGGGGGCGCCAAAGGTAAAATAAGTGTATGAGTTTTATGCAGGGAATTCAGTAACTGTGTGTTAGTGTATATAAAACAGCACTCTAGCACATTTAGCTGCTCAAAATCATTCAGTCTAGTATAAAGTATTCAGTGTGTAAAGAGTATACACAATGACACGGCACATACAAAGAAGATATTGTCTGCACTGGTGGTAGATTCATTTTGACGGTTGTATTATTGTCGTTTAATGACGTACTAATTGCATTTTCACCATTGAATATTTGTATTGACAATCGGGGTAAAAGTAGTAAAGTCATAGTATAGAAGCCGTTTACCCTTATCAGCTACTGAAATATGAAACGCTTTTGTAACACTGATCGCAATTGTTTGAGCTTTGCTCCAGCCAAGACGCGTATTATGTCCTGCGTTTCTTAGGATAGATTTGTGTCGTTTACAACTTTTGTTTCTTCTACAGCGATGTGGTTATCGATTCAAGGTTTTCTGTACTATTGGCGCTATGCCTCTGAAGAGTCTTGTTTAAACTGAACATTTTAACGCATTATAAAACTATTGCATCTCCGGTTTCCTTGAGCGGTGTATCTTTGAACCCGTCACTGCTACGAGATCGATATCTGTAGCTGGGCCTAAGTGATCAGATCTGCAGCAGCTTCTTCTTGAGGTTCAATGCTTCCAACAATAGAGTGACAGTTGACGTTAGTAGCGTTGGTGAAGCTAGAACATGCATAGGTCATTTTAATATCACAGGATCCACCTGTTACTCCACTTTTCCAAAATATTTAAGTCGAGTAGGCGTTATTGTAGCATATTTGTGACTTAAGTTGAGGTTTCAATCGGGAGATTTTCTGTTTGTCGGGCCTATAGGCTCAGGAGCACCAAACGCTTCCATCTGAGTTTCAAGACCTACTTCAATCATGCTGTAGTATCGGGCAAATACATTCCTATTTAAGAACGTACACGTACACTTCAATAGCATTTATCCAAACAACATGTTGGTCTCAATAAGCAAACAAACTCGATCCTCCGCAGCGTTCTTATTATATAGTGCACCACTGATTGTTACCAAATAACCTAAGCATCATAGGCTAATAACAGCTGCTTATGTTCAGTTTTCCAACTTTAACAACAACGATGACATTGTATCCCGCACAACTAGGGTGACATTCACATTTGTTTTTAACCGTGCCAGAGTACTATGGTATGCAAACCTCACGATCGGAAATCCATCGGTTTTATCGTCGCTTAAAAGATAAGTATAACGCTCAATAAAAGTAATTGGATTTTTCGTGACAATGTCGCTGCTTAGGGTACTTATAAGGTTTTCTGTATTACGGAAACGCTGCCTATCAGTTTCTGCAAACACTGCCACTATATGTGTTGGTGGTTGCAATGCCATTCCCAGTACCTAGACCGACGTGTAAGTAGCCGTACAGAACCGCTGTTTTGTGCTCCTCGACATTGAGCTTCGAAAGTGGACACCCGTCATTTTACCAATCCGTTCATTTAGGACACCGCACCGGACGTTAATGACTAAGGCGGGGTTATGAGGTTCAAGAGGAAATGGGCGATCTATATCATCAGCAGTATCTCTCTGGAATACGACAAATCGACCCACACAGGGCTTCTGAGTATGATCTAGCAGAAGTATATCGAGAAAGTGGTTTGTAAGCAGGATTGCTACATTATCGCAACGTAATTGGTGAATAAATGAGCCATGATGTAGACCTTCAACCTCAACACGCCAGGAAAAATCATGAATATGATAGACATGTACTTGTAGAACGTGACACAAAGCGTTGGTTTCACATGCGAAACTGAGTCCATGACAATGGGGCATCCGTGATATCAGCAGGTGGAAGAGGATCTAACTATTAAAGACTAGCAAGTCTAACAAGGACGCAGAAATGTTGTCGACATATGTTGCTGCCTTCTATATTCTATCAAAACCAGTTTGAACTTGTCATCAAAATTCGGTGAATATAGGACCTCATTCTCCAAACGTCATGAAGGTGCTTCGAAAACGCAAGCTCGGACGTAACTCTGCAAATCGAAGATAAACACGACCGACAGAAAGAAATCGACAACAAAACAATGCCGGCTGCAGGCTTGTTGAAATCTACTTATATGTCACGATAGCTAGCCGTAGGCCAACGCGATAATGTTTATAGGAACTCTTAAAACCATGATCGTGGTGCCCACCTTTGCAAACTCGCTAAAATGTGAGGTAACCACCACACTGTATGTGCTAAACGATGAAGATGTTATTTCTGACAAAGACACAATTAAACCGTCCTAAGCTCCCCTAAGTTAGCCACCATTTCGATATTATATTGTTGGTCATGATACAATACGCGAGTTTCTAGAGCAGATTTTGTAAATAGACATCTCCCACTACTAATTTAGGGACACGCAGAGGCAAAGCGATATCACTGAGGCAAGCGTAGGCCTATTCCAGCCCCACGCTTTCAGCCGGATGCAATCACTGTCCACTTTTAAACTCTTCCTTTCGTACCACAATGATCACCAACATCGTTTTTCCCCACAGATCGCTGTAGTTTCTAAATGCAACTAAGTGCACTTTTTCTGCTTCAAAGCAACATTTATGTGCAAAGTATTATACCCATTTGCCCATATTTCATTTTATAAAAAAAATAATTAACACCCCGCGGATGTACTACAATGAGAACGGATTTATAATGGTAGGCAAATGCCCTTTTGTACATTTCAGGTTCATTTAGGGCCGTCATGGAGATGCACAAGTTTTATCGCCCGTGGAGGTCATTGGTGCAAGACAACAGCTTAATGCTGGTCCTGTTCTTGATCAGATCACCATGCGAACAGCTCGCGAGACACGGTTGAACAACAACTGTCTTTGCGGGGTTGGGTGGGGGTGGGAGGATTATTTATTTAAACATCCGTTCCCTATCCTATGTTGCTTAGATAATTGTAAATAAGCCATTTGCATCTGCTATGTCTGCTATATCAAACATGATTCGTTGACGGAATTGTAAAAATGTGTTCTATTTTTGGTGTACTTGAACGATTTTAGTCATATTTCAAAAGTAGTTTTACTTGTAGTCGTTAAATTTATCAATGTCAATATTTGATAGAACGCTTAACAAAGCTGAGGTAAAATATATTATACTCAAAACCAACGCATTCTGATATTAGAAACCAACTGAAGTTATGAATGAATCCCATTTGTTCAGTGTCTGAAAAGTTGGATAGTTTGCCCCTGATTGAAACTAGAACATAGTTATTGTAAAAGACAACTCAAACAAGAATAATCGAACGACGCTCAGCATTATTTAAAAGCATATATGTGTGTGCTTGTTTTGGATTTTTAATGTAGCTTTAGCACTTTTTCAGTCATATTGCTACGATGTTCGCAGTGTGGCAGTTTATAGTGATGTCTAGCAATGGGGCATCATGCCGCAGACATGTAGCGTGATGTCCCACATAGGCACATTATCCTGACACCAGGCCGACCAGTCCTAAAACTAAAGTCTTCATGCTGAGGGCCAAGCGAGGCAGCTGCTAGTACCATTTTATAAGTATTTGGTATGACTCGGCCGGGGATCGAACCCACGATCTCCCGCATCCGAGGCGGACGCTACAACCACTAGGCCACCGGAGCGGTCTTTAACAGCATATACCTCTCGGCAAGTTTTTTTACTGGGTCAAACAAACGAAATGATATTTAAAAAATAATTTCATGCATCTGAAACGTTCTTTGTCACAAATCGCCGAAATATTTTAACCTGAGAGGGCTATGCGATACTAGGGGAATATATAGTGAGGGACTTTTCAATTAGCTAAAATAAATGGAGCCCACTCAAAGCAAGAAAACAAAATCAACTGATGAGCTAATGTTCCTGAGTGAATACAAACTGAAACCACATTATAGAATAAGATGCCAATATCCACATCAGTGAATGTTGCGGGTCTTCTTTATTTGTCATCAACGGACGGAGCGTCAACCGTGGTCGTTACGGAAACTGCATGTAACAGTACAAAACTGGAGAAGAAATATCGTGTTTAGCGAAGAACCTAGATTTGTAATCTATGTTTTGATGACGAAGGTTGCAGCAAAAAGAAAATGTGGCGAACGATTATCAGAAACTGAACATGTTGGAAACAATTGTCGTCGAGTTCCTTATGGAAACCATTGGCTGTAATTTCCTTTATAGCTTTATTGTTGTCAGCAGAAACGGAATTGCACATTGATATATAGTTAAGTGAATAACAGCATGTTTTAATTTAATTGAAACTTCAGCAACTCTTGCCAACATGCAGCAAGATTTACTTGATCATTTTTACAGCAACATGTTTT
>JAECUM010019592.1:0-152493 GCA_016617855.1 Megalonaias nervosa
TGTAAATATAACAACAACAATTGCAGTCAATCTGGTATGTGATGTTATTGAAGGTAACTATCAGTTAGATCTTTCTAAGTCTAGCCAGGCCCAGCAAGGGTACATATTATTCAGTTTTAGTCCGTTGGCACCTCCCGGTTGGTTAATTGTATCAGAACCAATTAATCCCGTGTACCTGCGAGTTCATAATCCGTTATTATCAAGGATACACTTTAAACTTACAGACCAAAACAATCGCATTCTGGACACAAGAAATGAAGAACTAAATATTAATCTGTATGTACGCTCATAGAGCGTTATCATAATACGTTTTTATCATAACAAAAAAAAAAATATCCGGATGTCTATAATACTGTATTCTTTTGTTTACATAAAATCCGTGCACAATCGAAATCTATTATCTAGAAGGCTGTGGCTTGCATATTGATTATTCCATAACGGCTGTGCGTAAAGTTATTTTAAGAACATCCGCTATATGACTAAATCAATATCCTTGGTTACGGCTTACGCATAGACTCAATGTTATACAGAATTATATATATTGTTTGGAAACTAGAAATATAAAATTTCATTTTAGACAGAAAACTGTGGTTTTTGTTAAGAATGTTGTAGTTTTTAGGAAATAGGCTATTGGTAAACACATACTAACTTTTTCAATATGTATTTATAACAAGGTCCGATAGCTCAGTTGATAGCGCGTAGAAACTCTCATCCGGAGGGTCGTGGTTCGAAACCCGAGAAAGACAAATTGTCTGCGGAAGGCGATTTTAGGCCAAGATTTATAATTTATTGGGGGCTTCAGCTCCCCCGTCTTCAGAGTACACCAATCCACTACGTCAACACGTGGTGGATTCACTTTTGTGAATCACCCATTGGTTGATCGTTATGGGTTGGTGTGCTGGCGTGAAGACGGCATTTCATCATATCATCATCATATCATCATCATCATCTCATCAAAAATATACAGCGGGGGTTGATATGAGGTCGTGACCTTGTGACTTCACTAAAGGGGTACCCCACACAAGGGCCATTCCAAAAGACACAATCGCAAAACTAAAAATAAACCTAATGAGATTCCAGGTCACAAAGACCTATCAGCCTTTGAGTTCTTAGAGTTTCGGTTACGGATATCTAGGAATTCTTGTAAGGCAATAAACAGAATCTAATTGGTCACTAAAATAAGACCTACACGTGTATAAACAACCCTCTGAGTTCCTAGAGTTTCGGTTACGGATATTTAGGAATTCTTTCGGGAGTAAACAAATAACACGTATAGACAACCCTCTGAGCCTCTAAAGTTTCGGTTACGGATATTTAGGGGTCTCTTGGGGGGTAAATGTCTAAACAAAGATTCGGAACCTCATTAGGTTTATCTGATACAACTATGGAATGGTAGACCGAATATCACCCCGCGCTGTATATTTTTATTTATTTTTATATTAAATAAACACTTATTATATAATGAATTTTGAAAATATCAATGTCATTGTTTCTGCGATTAAAAAATTACAACATAACGGTATCAATGTATCTGATTATCTTAATGCTGGAAAGATTCTATGTGATTTTGACTCATTACAACAACGAAAGAACGAGAACAGATTCACGCTATCCGCTGATTACAAATTCATGAAAATTATCCAACAAGGAATGTTAAAGTCACTGGCAACTGTCACTGATGATCAAGTAAAATTGTTTGTACCTCTCTCAAACGCTATTGACAAAATCAAGCTAGAATTATCTCATGAATACGAACAGAAAAAGATCATGAACTTTCGTATAAGACAATTAAGAGAACATTGTGAAAATACTAGTGAAAATGATAATGATAATGATGGACCCCTGACTGTGATAATAGCTAAACAAAATCCTTGGGAAAATTAACATAACCATCATATTTCAGTAGGTATCATAGATTTGGATATGTTTTTGTTAATCTGATGGCAATTCACCAACATTTCATATAAAAAATAATATGTCAGTAAATTGCCAGTTCATGATATAGGTTAATCTGAGGGTTTGTTAACATGATGCGGATTCACAACATTATATTATTTATTATAGGAAATGTGGTGAATCCGCACGCATTCTGTGTAATCAGATATAATATAATGATAGACTGTGGATTTACAACATTATATTATTTATTATAGAAATTGTGGTGAATCCACAGATATGATATATGGTTAATCTGAGGGTTTGTTAACATGATGGCAATTCACAACATTATATTATTTATTATAGGAAATGTGGTGAATTGCCAGTCATGATATAGGTTAATCTGAGGGTTTGTTAACATGATGTGAATTCGGTACATTTTTCCATACTAAAATTGATATAATGTACCGAATTAACATTCATGATATAGTGTTGTTTTTGTCAATCTGATGGTTTGTTAATTATTGAACCACCCATTAACACTCCATACGTGAAACTTCAACATGGTAGTGCGTTGGTCAACTGCGATGATATCATTACCGCCAGGAAATTCCTGACTTTCATTGATATAATTTCTCCACCTAGGATCATCGTTAAAGTCTGATTTGGGCCACACGAGATAATTAAGTGTATAGTCTGACCTTGTTGTGTTGTGTTTATCTGCAGTTAATGATGTTTCAGTAGGTATCATAGATTTGGATATGTTTCGCATTGTGGATACCTCATATTGTATTCCAACCATTATATTTCAGTAGGTATCAAGTAATCATTTGGTAACATTAAAAATACGGTAGACTAAACGTATTGAAATTTTATTTTTTGTGTAAATCTTTTGGAAAAGGCAGATTTCCGTATATTTTCTGCCACGTATTGTATCGATTGCGGTACTATGTCAAAATATTTGGCAGCAGAATTAATTGATTCAAAACTAATTTCTTCCCCAGTTTCTGTATTCACTGATTTAATAGCTCTCTTTCTGTATAATTTACACCTTCCTGTGTTTCCGGATTTACAATTTTGACTCTGTGTAGTAACTCGTAAATTAGAAATCGAATTATCAAGCTTATCACCATTGATGTGATCAACTACATATCCATCTTTGATTATTCCAAAATAACACTCGTAGGTAAATATATGCGATAAATATTTATTTCTCCCAGCACTGAATCTAAAATAACCAGTATTATCAATATTACCGAGTGGTTTTTTCAATCTGCAGTTTCTAATCACACCTTCTCGAGATGCTTCATAATTGGTAATGATTGGATGTGACACAAATTCGTTTTGTTCCATTTATATATATAATACTATTTGTCTAAATCATTGTTTTTTGAAAATCTAGCCAAATAATCTTCTTCGGTCTTTATAGGAGAGTCAGCGTTATATTTTTTATCATAATATCGTTTCAACTCTCTGTACTTTTTACCACCGCATTGCGCACACAGTTGAGTTTTTCCTCGCACTCCAGCACTACACACGATACACGGTTTTGGTCCTAGACTCCCATTTCTGACGCATTGCATATGATAACTACAATATTCATTCACGCATGTTCTGTTACACGGAGACGTATAACCGATTTTTAACCAGTGGCATTGATTTGGTTGAATCATATACAAAAAGATTAATGTTCAATTAAATATATATTTGCCTTAATTATAATATGGAAGAATTATCCGTGATTGAACCCTACGCAACCAGATTCGATCTTGACAGACTACCCGAGTATAAACTTAGTATTTCGATGCAAGATCTAGCTTTAACGAATGCGGATATAACTAAACGTATCCGTGAGGCCAATAAGGAATTTGGTGACGATGGTGCAGTTCATACATGGTCAACATTCAGAGTTGAAAATGTTTCTAATACGATGAATGACAAACGAGGAAGAGTAATCATTAACCACCTTGATAATCAAAAACATTTTATTTTAATAAAATTTATTGTAAATACGGAAGAAGATATTTGGATTATTCGTGACAAGCGCGATCCTGTCCGCGTGCAGTCAGGAAATAATATCTTCTTGAGCAATAAATCTAAACCAGGAATACTAACTGGTATAGATAAACCGTATTATGAGAAATCGTACCCTGTAACTGCGGTTGTCTATGGAATATTTCCGCTGAATAATAAACTTGATGTTGCGGATCTCAAACCGATGAAATTGTAATCACTGATTTCGTCAACGAGGATAAACTGCGTGGCTGAGCGGGTTACAGAACACTTTACAAACGCGATACGTGGTAATGGTTTAACTGATTTAAGACTTAAAAAAATAAATACATGGGCAGAGTCGGTTAAAGATACCGGAGCGTCTATCAGCGACGTTGCTGAGCTAGAGAAAAAATTAAGATTTCCAATAGCAGTAAAAACGTTAACCGGAGAGATTTTGTACAAACCGAAATATATAAAAAATGGAACTCCGATAGATATTACTGATCATAACGCGCACGCATGGACTGCTGCAGTAACAATATTTCCACGAGATAGAACGGTTAAATTTTATGACGGTGATATCTTTGATTTTATCAAGAATATTAGTAAAACCGATCCTGTTTCTGTTTGGTTATTTCAGAGTTCAGAATATAATCATTATGATCAATTTGTACGACCTAATGGTGATATTTATCGTACAGAATTTCTCCATGAGGAAATGGAACATCTTGCACAACGCCTTTTGCGTGAATATACCTCTGATGATGTCATAGTTAGACAATTATTGAATAACTGTTTTACTGTTCCGTCAGTCGCTGCTCATTTCGCTCAGGAGAAAAATTCATGGAAAACGACACGATCGGAATTTCTTGAAGATGTCAAGAAAAGTTGTATAGAATATGGGCACGGTGGATTATGGAACACCAAATACGATTACAATGATGTTATCTCGGTTGATATGGTAGCGTGTTATCCTGGGAGTTTTCTTGGATATGGAGCATGTTCTAAATACTTTAAGAGATTCGGACATCCTACACATGACATGACCAGGGTTGCAATAAACGGACCCTTACCAGATTTTGACTTAACAGGATTTGCTCACGTAGAATCATTCGAGTTTAGAGAAGATCTCCATGCGATTACTTATATTTGGTTCGGAAAACATTTTTCAGAGCGACGTTGGGTTCCGATAGTACTATTGCGATATATGCTTGATGCTGGATTTTTAATATCGTTGAGAGTAACTGAAGCGATTATATCGTATAGTTCACAGAAGCAAGTTTGGTTACCAGAACCGGACAGATTTAATATCGATGATACCAGGAAAGAATTCCCTGATATTGATGAAGATCATATCATTAAAATAAATAAATGCAGAAATGAACATGATGAAAAACTTACAAAAGATCTCGGCAGAAAAATAATCGGTAAGTTTACTCAAGGAGGATCACATGATCATAAACGAGCGTGTACAAGATTGATTATGGACGATGCTGAACTAGATTTTATAATCGCTGATACGATGGAGAAAAACACATTTATAAACAGATGTAATGCTTATTTATCAGATGGAACAAAACTAGGTACCATTGTGAGCTATACTGATGGCGAGTCACCACAGTTTACTCATTTAAGATCTTCGATGTTGAAATTGCGGAGACATATTACAAAAATAATAATCAAATATCAAAGTCATCTGCACCATCTGTGTATGATCCTGTATCTAGACATAAAACCGTTTATCTTAATGGGTGTGGTGGTTCTGGTAAAACAACTCGTGCGATTAGCTTGTTTATGAATAATACACCAGATATAATTGTTTTGACACCTACACATAAAATTTCTAGAGAAATAAAACAACGAGGAGTAAAATCATGTACATATCACAGTTTCTTTAGATGGTGCGGAGATACATGGACTCCATCGAGGATGGGTGAAAAATATATACCTAAGTATATCATTTGGGACGAGATATGCACGGTGTCGTTAGAAACACTAAAAACATTTCTTGATTGGTTGTTATTGAAGAATACTGCTGTGATTATGTGTTGCGATCATGGTCAACCACCACCCTTTGTTGGACAGTCTCCACATGAATGCTTGAAAACATTTGTAGATTATTACGAAGAAATAAATGATGACCATAGAGCTATTGATGAACCGCTAAAAGAGCTTAAAAGATTAATCAGACTGCAGCCAGATCAAATACAATGCGAGATACTGTGTAAAGTAATTGCAAAAACTTCTATAAATGAATTTTGGATTTTATGGAGACCTGCTGATTTGATAGTCGCGAGGAGAAAGATAGTTCATGATGAACTGCAAAAGAAATTATTTATGTTACATAAAGAAAAGTTTCCGGATCTACCTGTACCTTTGTGTTATCGCCCATCAGATACTCGACGACAAAATATTGAAGTTGAAATACCAGGTACCTTGGTTCCACCGAGGGTACAGAATCTTGTCTTGAATGATATCGTGTTGGTTGCTGTTAATGTTATTGAGAACGCGTTGAACATGGATAAATAGCCATGGACGTTAGGATACGCTATAACGATTCACTCGTCGCAGGGATTAACTATAACTGATACTAGAATCTGGATTGTAGATGATCGTATTGAATGGTCAAATTTAGTCTATCTCGCCGTATCTCGAGTCAGAAGAATATCGCAACTGCGTAGGGTTATTGTAGATTACGTAATAACTGAAGAAATAACTAACAATGTTGATATCAATAAAAAATTAGTCAGCTATAAACAGTGTGGCAAAAAAAAAATAAACGTGATTTTGATCTTGATGCTGAATTTATTATAACATTAAGACAACAACAGAATAATCATTGCGCAAGTTGCAACTGTAATATGTCATGGCAGCATTCAAATAATAATCCAAGACAATTTACCGTAGACAGAATTAATAGTGATCTCGGTCATACACGTGATAATGTGATGCTGACCTGTCTTGAGTGTAATCGACGTCGAGGTTCTGGACGTTTACAAAATTGAGCTTGGTGGTAATTGCGTATCCTCAGGAATTACTTGTAATTGTTCACGTACAAATCCACGTTGAGGGGCTGTAGAATTTAGTCTGTATATGGCAGGTCTTCCAGTGGATCTAACTATGTCAGAAATTGTATTTGTAGTAACGCTCCAGATAGGATCGGTTGCTCTTTTTTTACCACCTTCAAGTTCGCCAGGTTCATATAAATATCTAACTGTAACATTACCTAATACTGCTTGAGGTTGTTGTCCGTTATAGCTACGGGGTATATATTTTTTTTTTATCGCATTAGAAGGTTTCATGGAAGTTGCACGAGTAATTTCATTATTCAACGCAGCTATCACACTCGGTAATCTTGCAACCCATTCACGAGATCTATCCTTGAGGTCAGTAGATATTTCCTTTGCGTATTGATATCCGAATAACCGCTCAGCAAGTGTTCTAATAAATCGTTCAACGATTGCCTGATCACGATGAATTTCAGTATGTCCTCGTCTGATTTAAACGTTATGTTTTTTCATCAACGATGATACTACTCCAAGAAATTCTTTACCAGGATCAACTTGTAATAACCGTGGCCATCGTAGCCCACCACGTTGATAAATGCGCTCAAACGCAGATGCAACTTCAAATGCTGTTTTTGTTGATAATGGCTCCGCTTCTTTATATCTACTCGCAACGTCAACAACAGTTAATGCGTATTTGTATGTGCGTGATTTTCGTCCACGTGTTTTAATGGTATCGTGTGGTAAAAACAGTATATCCGCTTGATGAACTTCATTAGGAACGCTAACATCAAAATGCGCATACTGAATTCTTTTAGGTGGACTTAGGAAGATTTGCCATATTGCCTGTCGTGCTAACCATGATGCAGCAACATCACGTGAAACTTTTGCTGCTTCGGCGAGTTTACTAATCGCTGCTTTACCTCTCCAGAATCCTCTCGGGAAATAATAAACAGATTCCATTATGATAGTTATATAATTAATTACCAGCCCCTAGCACTAGTTTACCTTTCATAGCAGTTTTTACTAGAAAACTAGCGAGAGATTCTCTGAGAGATTTATTAGGTATAGAATTTAATGCGTGAATCAATTTCACATCTGCGAGATGTCGTTGTTGCAAATCCTTACTTTTATACGCAACATCATGAACGTGACATGCTTGATCAATCTTATTTACTGGATACTCTCCGGGTTTTGGTTGATCTCGTTCGTCAAGTCGGATATCGAGACGAGTTCCTGGACCACAATAATTATATCCGGGTAGATGTTTCTCACCGGGGTATTTAGCCCATGGAGTTCCTGGTAATTTTCCTAACGAAGCAGCGATATCACCCCCACCTGTCTTTGTTGGAATAAATTTATATTTCTTGGTGCCACATTTCACACACTTACCTGTAAGTGCTCGTCTTTTATTTTTTGTTGTTATTGTCGTTAATTCAGTAGTAGGTGTAGATGCTCTGCATCGAACACAATATAGACTCATATTATTAATTATATGGATATAATTGACTTTTCAGCGACACGAAAACAAGAGCCAGTAAAGCACCATCCAGCGTTACCAAATTCTATCAGAATGATTATAATAGGTCCGTCCGGAAGTGGAAAAACGCAATTATTACTTAATCTAATAATGCGATGGCTCAAATGGGATAAATTGTATTTAGTAGCGCCATCTGTAGATGATCAGCGATGTTACGAAGTACTTAAAGATTTTAATGAAAATGCAAAATTGTTGCATGAAGACAGTGAAGTCATAGATTTTATTACTGATATTGATGAAGCGCCATCCGTAGATGATCTGGATGGATTCATTAATAATTTAGTAGTGTATGATGATGTTATGCTGGACAAACAATCAAATCCAGCTAGAATATTTTCTCGAGGTAGACATGAAAACACAGACGTGATTTATGTTACCCAGAGATATACACAAATTCCAAAAGTAATCAGAGACAACTGCAATATTTTGGTTGTGTTTAATGGCGTGGATAATTATACTTTACAGAATATTTATTATACTTGGTGTTCAGGCGACATGGACATGATTAAATTTAAAAACTTCTTTTCAAAAGCACAGGCTGTTCCGTTTGGATTTATAACAATAAATCTACATGACCCAAGATCCAGCTATCGAATAGGTCTTGATAAAATATTTGGTTAATTTATAGCAGCAGAGAGGGTGGACGACATACGCGTAGTGACCAGATTGTGAAAAAATCAGAAAAAATCTGGTCAATTAGAGAAGTTTTTACTGTTAAAGCAAAAACTTTTTTTTTCAGCCTTCGTAGGAACCCTTAATTTTTAAAAGTAAGGTCTCTAAAAAGTTGTAGGGTCCACCCTCTCTGCTGCTAAGGTCTAGAAATATTTTTATTAGCGTCATCTGCAAAATTACATTCTATCGCTCGTTCTGGATATTGCTTTGAATTTAGTCTAGCATATATTCGTCTAACATCAGTGTTATCAAATATTGCATTATTTTGTTGTTGATTGCCACGTCGAGCTTGCTGCTGAAATACAACAAATAATTGCCGAGGCAGTTGTTCACTTGATGTTGTTGTGACTCGCCATGTATAATCGGTGGTATTTGGAACTGCTGTTTGATATATTTTATGTTGCTGAAAATAAATCTTCTTTGTATGTTTTTTAAGAACATCATCTAATTCGAGCGATTTTGAAACTGTCGGTGTTATTCGTGGCATCGATAGCACAAGTTTGTTTATGATAAACTGTACATCAGCTCCGCCAGCTCGAAGTAAATAATCATTTTGTTCTGCTCGATCTAAAATAAGTGTATGTTTAACTCCACGAAATACTTTATTATAATCGCGACAAAATCCAAATATTGTACTTAATGGCAGCATGATTGTAATTTGGCGTGATCCTGCTGCAAGTGCCTTTCTCTTAGCATAACCTTCATTGTAACGTGGATTTCTTACTCCAATTGTGTTAATAACTAAATCTAACATTGCAACGCCGTCTGCAGCTGCACCTGGTGGTGTTATACCAAGATTATTACAAGCTGCAGTAAGTGAAACTCTTGTGGCGTTTTCATCAGCGGCTGCAGCTGGTGCGGCTATAGCCAAAGCAGTGGCATTAACAATAAGAAAATTTCTTATAATTACAACATTTGCAGTGGCACCATCTCCATGTACCAAAACACCTTTTGCAAAAAGCTCACCTGATAAAGCTGTACTGATTCCAGCATCTTTAAACCACATCATATTAGTTGCAGTCGATCTGGAGTAATCATCAGAAAACGAAATAGTATTTAAGATTGTACTTGCAACTTGCAGGTGACTTTAAATATCCTCAACAGTTTGATTAACAGGTTGATATCTAGCACTTTTAAATAAACACCAGCCATTATTCACAAGTGCTGCTTCTGCGTTAGCTGCAATTGCGACAGGTGGATTAGCTACTGTCATAATCTGGCCTCGTACTTCCAATATTGCTTTGTGAGGCAAAAGAAATACATCTTCATCTCTGGTATTAAATGTTCTGACACGAGCTTTATTTGGCTCATTAGAATTTTCGTCGAGATATTCAACATACCCAAATTCTGTTATAGTGTCATCGATATCATCAGTTTCTGCTAAATCGAGATAAATTTTAACAGATATTTTTTATTTTGTTAGATTATATAAAATTTTATTGTGGCGCTGTTACTTTAGATATTAATTTTTGCATAACCTTCTGGCGATAAAAGTTTTGTTGTTGTTGTTATCATAGCACGTTGAGTTTCTTTTGTTGGAGCGATTTCTGATATAATTTGTTTGATTGTCGGTGTGCCTTTAATTTTTTTCAGCAACTTTTTGTCCAACAGCAGTTCCAGCGGCAGATGCAGCTGCAGTTGCAGAAGCTTTTGAAGCGTCAAGTGCAATTGGTGCAACTTTATGCGCCATTCCCGGAATAGTTTCAACAATTTTAGTAAATATATTTCCCAAAAATCCACCAATAATTTTTCTTAATTTTTCTTCTGTAAAAATTTTTTTGTTTCATTTTATCTGAGGTTGTATAAAACAATAGCTTGCTATTGTGCACGTAAGTGTAAAAATAAGTAAGTGACAACCTCGTTATTCAAATCCAGCTGTCGTCCAGATTGATCTGTCAACTGCATAGTTATTACTGTTTTTTGATTTTCAACATTTAGCGGATAATAAATAACTTGCCTTGGACTAATTTGCATAAGCGATCCCGGTGGAACATCTGGCGAAAAACAATATATCGTTTGTCCTTTACTACCTCGAGCTGAGTATGATCCAATTGCAATAGAGCAATTTATCAATATTGTGTTTACGTCAGTTATATTTACCGGCAGTTCACCGTCATGCGTTGCAGCTGGTCCTACAGATACATAATTTTGATGATAAAATCCTATCAACGACGCAATACTTATTGGTGATGTAAAACTAACTAGCATACCATTTTTTAATATCATCCTAGAGCGTAACGTGTTTTAGTTTGGTACCAGTTCAAAATCGTCAGCGATGCCATTATTTTTCGTTATAAGCTCTTTTATTGTTTTATTTAAATCAGCAACATTATTAGCTCCTTGCGGAATTTTAAATGTTTTCCACTCTTTATGTTGATCTAAGAAATTTGTAAATTTAAATTCATCGTTTGCTCCAGTTTTTACGTTAGCCATGGAATGGCAACATGTACATGAAATTAATCCAATTTCATACTTTTTTCCAGTATCAAGCTGTATTGGCGGAAAATAATTTACTGAAAAATTTGCGCTATCTTTCGCATCTGTACTAGAGTCTAGTAATAATGTTGTTGACATTGCTATTTATTATATTTTTATAAAATTGACATTTACAAAATTAAGTCGCCGCGATTACGTAGCTGTGTAAAGTTTCGTATTCTTCAGATGTTAATAAATTTTCTGATCTTAAATGATTAAGTATATCAATAATTTCATTGTCAATCTCAGCGCCAACATTCCCAGCTTCTTTTGATGATATCAGCAGCATTAATCTGCCAATCATTTCGACTACTGATGCAAATACTTTTACACCTGTTCCTGTTTTTGCTTCCTCATTTTTTTTATTTTCTTTAATCTTTCATTGTTATAAGAATTCAACACACTTTTGAAATTTAAATTTTTATCTCTGGGTTTTCCAGTTCTACAATGTCTTACAGCATTCTTAAAAACACCAGCAATAACACCATCTCTGGTATCTTTGAAAAGGTTTTCAATATCTTCTCGTGTTACAGCATTATCAGCTGCTTTGTAAGATACTAAACCTTCATTTATAAGTTTATCTAATTTTATGATTAAATCGTTGTATTTATCTTCTTCCCATTTGTCAATATTATCAATATCAGAAATAGAATTTATTCTCATAAAATCATTATATTCTGATTCTATTATTTTATCATTTTTTGTATTTTTTCTCAGTTCTTCTCGATATCTTTCAGGTTCTTCTTTTATTCTCTGACCTTCAGCTAACACTTCTTTAGTATAATCTATTCTTTCCTCATCTAAATAATTTGCTTCAGTAGCGATACCAGTAAGTTTAGAACCACTATATTGTTTGTTTAACAATTTTATATTTAAAATAACTTGTTTATAAAGCCCAGCAATTACTGAGTGTCTATATAATCTAATACTTTTCTTTTTATCTTTCATTATCTGATACTACATCACGAGGATGTTTTTCATTTTCTTCTATTATTTCTGTTAATTTTCTAATATTTTCATCAGCGTCAAAATCATCTTTACGAATATGACGTAATCTAACATTTTTAAATCCATATTTTTCGTTGAAAGAATCATATCCATAATCTTTTTTATCATTCGTCTTTTTTAGATCATCAAAAAATCTGTCTCTTTCTATGCTAGCTTGCTCTTTTCGAAGAGCTTCTCTTCTAGCTTCTTCTTCGTCATACCAACTCTTTTCTTTTGATTCTTCAATTTTTTTCGTTATATCTTCTAACTTTCTTCCAATCGGCCCAACTGTTAAACTTGCTAATTTTTTTTTAAATTCAAGTGGATTATTGATCAGCCAATCTATTTCAGCTTGTCTTGCAACAGGATTAAGAATATGTGCTGAAAGTTCTTCAGCTAATCTTTTTCTTTCTTCGTCAGATCTAGCAACAATTTTTTCAGCAGCTGCTTCTTGTTGTTCTTTAACCAATCCGATTAAACCTTTTTCTTGCAATTTTTTAAGTTCTTCTTCTGATAGTGGCCTAGTTTTAGGTTGTTTTCCAAGTAGTGCCTCAGTAACTGGTTTGAGAATTGTTGCTGCTTTTTCTGCTGCAGCCACTTGACCACGTCGTGCTTGTTGAATCATCTGCCTAAGTTCAGCTTTAGAATGAACAAGATTTTTTTAGATTTTCTATATGTATTCTCTACTTTGCTTGTCTTTCCATTTTATTATATATAAAATTTTATAAAATTTTAAGAGGTGAAAAACATCAAAAACAAAAACTACTGCAGATGATTTTCAATACAACAACGAAACATTTTAGTTGGATCGCGTGTTAGTTTATCAAATAAGAAAAAGTTATATTTATCCGCTGTAGCCTTATGGTAAAGTTCGATAAATTTGTCTTTTGTCACATCGCCACATTGCTCGTTTTCGATATTTCTAACAGCAACATTGTCCAGTCCAGGGAATAATATAAAACAACCAGTATTTAGTCTGATAAATTTGTCAACATTATAAAAACCTTGGGCTAAATAAACAGAATTACATTTTTTTTTCTTACGTGACAGTGAAAAATATGATCTTATTTTATTCATCTCTACATTATTTAGCTGAATATCATCAAAAACAAATATCTTATGCTCGGACGAATCAAGTTGATTAACTGGAACAAGTTCTTCTGGTTGTTTGATATTAAAAAATCCTCACCAGCCTCAAGATCATCACGAAGTTTGTTATTATATTCGTTAAGTAGCTCGTACATATCTTGTTGTGGATTAATTTTGTAAATGTAAACTCTGTCATAGTTAAAATTATCGCCCAGCAGTAAATTCATAAGCAAATTTGTTTTTCTGATCCAGTTCGTCCAACAATAAGATAATGACAATCTGGAAGTTCATTGTTATGTTTATGTTTCACCAACCGCCCTGTATCAAAATTTAATATCGACGATTTTGCCATTGTTCTATACACAAGCTGTTAGTTATGCACAACTGAAATCCTTCGACAATAATAAACTAGATAAATCTGGCGGAACTTTAAGCGGTAACTTAGATATGTGAGGAAAAAAAAATTATAAATTTGGAGACCGGGTATCCACCAGCAAACTTAAATGAAACACAAGCTGTAAGTTATTTACAGTTGAAGTATGTGGATAATAACAAACTTGATAAAACCGGTGGATTAGTTACAGGTTATATTAACATGTCAGGTCGACGAGTGTTAGGTTTAGAAACTGTATACCCACCAGCAAATGTTAATAACACAGAAGCTGTAAGTTATGCACAACTAAAATATGTTGACGATAATAAATTTAACAAAGCCGGTGACACAATGACAGGTAACCTGTCTATGTCAAATTCAAAAATAACTGGATTACCGACAACCTCACCACCAGCGTCCGACTCGGATGCTATTAGTTATGCTCAGTTTAAAGGAGCGCTAAACCCGTATTTGAGACAATCCGGCGGAGCAATGACAGGGAATCTAAACATGAGAGACACACAAAAAAAAATAACAACAACATATGTTCCAGTTAACCATTATGATCTGACAAATAAAGCGTATGTTGATAATGTATCTGGTGGTGGTGCAAAACGAACTAAAAACAATGTTGGGTATATTCCAACACTTTTTAGAGCAACTGACAATCGAGTTGGGTTTGAGGTAAGCGCATCAGCATATTATCCTGAAAATTATACTTATTACGCTTTCTCTGATAGACACGAGAGGACCACCAATAGAGAAGTTGAAAACTTTTAGATTAAAATTAAATGCCCTACTGCAGTTGCTATTTGACAATTTCATTTGCGCGGCAGATTAAACTCTAGTGTTGGTCGAATTTATAATTGGCAATTGGAAGGATCAAACGATGATATCGATTGGACAACATTATATAGTACAACAGACACTTATATTTCAACAACACAATATTTTCCGATTCCGACAGAAAATATTGTCAACAAGTACTTATATTTTCGAGTTAATGTTTTTGCTGCTGAACATCCATTTCCAGGACTGACAGCATTTCAAATATATACACTTGATGATCAAATTTAATCTAATGCTATAAAATAATGTCGAAACCACCAATTATAACTGTTGCGAGAGAATTTTACGATAATATTTTTAACCCGAAAAAAGATGTTGGAGATGAATCACTAGCGGCACGTGCGATAAATACTACGACAAAATTTACAATTCCAATGATAAACTCTCCATTGTCAGAAGAAGAAAAAAAATTTGTTCGTGTTATGCATATGCGAGGATCACAACTAATAAAATCAATAGAAAACTTTGATATTATAAGCAGATACTGTCATCCTGATAATTGTCTAAAAGAACGAAAGCAAGCTGAAACACTGTTGAAAAAAATATTCCTCGAGCTTGATTTTAAAAATATAGATTTGATAATGCGATCGGACATATTAATAACAGAAGCACATGGTGGAAAAGCGGAGGAAAAAAGACGACTAAATGAAAATCATTATCGTCTTGATAAGCTAGCGGAATCTAAAATAATGGGAATAAAAAGAAACAAAAAATATATAATAGTTTTTTCAAAACGACAAATTTTTAAGTATCTCGGCATGTACTAGCACGACAAGGAAACCCTAGTTAATATTGTTAATATGACACCAGACACGGAGTTACTTATTAAAGCGTACTCAAACGCAATTTTGCCAATGATACGTAAAAATAACCCAGAATTTGATCCAATTATTGTTGAAAGGTCCCTAAAAATAATCAAAAATTTTGATAATGAAATTAATGATCTTGGTGATATTGAGTGAGAAAAGTTTTTTGAGGAAGTCAATCGAACAACATTTGGTGTAGGAATTAATTCTTATTACGACGTAAGTGAAGCAGATGATATTCCATTTCCATCAATCCAGCACTCCAGACAATCGTCATTACGAAATTATTACAATGAGGTCGAGAAAATGTTCACAAAACAATACGAAAAATTATGGCTTAAAGTAAATATTTTTACTCAGATTACCCTTCTTGGACTAAAATCACTCAAAAAATTAATGCTAGCAAATTTCGTGGTTGCATACGCAATTATCAGACAACATCTTGTTCTCAAAAATTTCACGTTAGATCGGATAAGCTTGGTATTAGGATATATTGATGAAACAGAAAAAGATTGCAGTAATTTGGTGAATGAAACAGATTTGTACGAACGTGAAGTAGAAAACACGTTTGATTCCTATAGTTGCTTAAAGAAAAATGAGGTATTAACAGATGAACGATATAAGGATATTTCGTCAGATGTTTATGACAAGTACAGAGATTTTATAGCTGATCCTAACAATAATAAGTTCCATGAGTTTCTTGATTCGATTGTTGGTGCTAGAGTTTTTAATATTGTATAAAACTGTAAACAAATATTGTATAATGAAAAAACAAATCATCGATTTTAATCACATTTCAGAAGAAATTCCAAAACAAGATGTTGAAGCATTAGTACAATATTATAAATTTTATCATAAAAACCTTTGGTGTGTAAAAGAATGTTATAAATACTACCGTAGAATACTTCGAGTAATATCATATTTGCCATTGTTAATGACTAGCTCTGGTATAATCTCAAGTGGAGCATTATTAAATCCGTTTTTGTTAATAATATCTGGCGTCGGTGTCTCTCTTTCAACAGCATGTAAAAAGATTGAACCCAAACTTGAAACAAAAAAATTCTTGTAAAACAGCAAGTATCACTTACAAAAAATTACTTGATCAGATACGATCTTACTTGCGAGGTGTAAAATATGATATGGACGATTTAATACGCGAGTTTCGTATTATTGACAGTATGTTAACGGATATCTTACCAATGAGAGTCAGCAGGTATGAAAAAGATTATCATAAGATATGGTCATAGATTAGATCATTATCAAATAAAACATCAACCATGTTGTCAATAAATGTCATTGGATCATCTGCCCAACCTAATATTCTCATATCATTTTCAGTTGCGAACAACCATACTTTGGTGATATATGGTATATTTTGGTGATATGTGGTAACCAGCTTTTTAATGCAGTCGCTTATTATTTTAGTTGTTATGCCAGTATAACTTGAGGCTGCTGTAATCGAATTAAATCTCTTACAAAATTTGTTTGTCAGATCAAATCCAACATGTCGGATTGATGGTGGATAATAAGACATTTTATATAATATTTCATTGTTCAATATGAAATTTTGTCTAAACTTTAAAAATAACAACATTATTTCAGTAGTAAACATATTGAAGGGTTCTGGATCAGAGATACAACTCCCCCAAAACAAAAATGTCTAATTTATAAGGTACACAAATATTGTTTTACTAGGGGAGTTGGAGCTCTGGTCCAGAACACTTCAATATGTATACTACTTGTAATCCAAACAAAACCGAATCAATGACCATATCCAGAAAATCTCAAAGAGAACAACACCAACAACTTCTAGTTAATGGCGCGGTTATTAGGAATGTCTCTTACGTGGGCCTAATTTTAGATGAAACCTTGTTTTTGGCATGTATACATATGGAAAATGATTATAAAAGCACTGAAATGATTGAGACATACTGCGAATTTTTTAAACTCAAACTTTGATAGAAAACCATAGATGTTCGTGCAGTGAACCAGAAACCACTAAGCATTTGCTCTAAGACTGTACAAAATATGTTACCCTTAGACATTTAAAAATAGGAAATTTTCCCCCTATTACTGAAATAACTTTCAAACCCTTTCAATCAGCTAAGGTAAACGAGGATATCTTTATGGTGGTCCTTAAGTCCATAATCATACCTGGGAGATTGGTGTGATCACTACTTATGTCTTCACTCTAAGCTTTCATATTTCCGGTACGTAGTTTATTTTTATAGATATATACCATACCACCTTAGCTGAACTTACGAGCCCTTTATCTGCCCCCCCCCCCACTCCATTAATGTCAACATCTTCATATTTTTCTTTCTTTTTGTTGATTTATTGTTTTGCAAATATACGGCAACTTTTTTCTGCTGTAAATGCTAATAAGCTACTGTCGGACGTTATTACAATATTGCGTGTACAATTTTCTTTTAATACCACTTTGGCGTGTTTCAGCGTTTGCGATAATTTGCGTTCATTAATAACATCAGCCATATTATCTTTAATCTTTTATCTTTAATTAAATAGTATTTATTTATAGAAGTCATCGTAGAAAGTATACACAATCGAATAAGTCACACGGAGAATTGATCATAAGCTTATTTCAAGCTCTCTCCTCATTAACAATAATATGTATAGGTTACTGCATTTGAATGGGAAAATATGAACAAGTTTTTCTGACAAAATACTGCACGACCTTGCGGGGTGCAGTATTTTGCAGAAAAAAACGAGTTCATATTTTGCTATACAATTGCAGTAACTTTTTTTTTTTATTATATGCTCATTTTGTTGAACTATCTAAGGCTTACTAATAAAAGACATTACAAGAAATAGCGTTGGGTGTCCAGGTTTCTTCGCCAAGTCATGACTGGTCGTCCTCTTCTGCATTTGCCTTGAGGGTTACAGTCCAGGGCATGGCGAGCGATGTTGGGTTGGTCTCTCCGCAGGCAGGGTATGTCCAATCTCCACTTTTGTTTCTTCGTGGATTCTGATATGGGTTTCTGTTGTGTCCTCAGCCATAATTCCTAGTTGGGGTTTGGTTTGGCCATGTGATGCGCAGGGTCTGTCAGAGACAAGTATTGAAGAAAACCTGTAGCTTATGTTCAAATTTATTTGTGTATCTAAATATCTCTGCCCCATAGAGCAGAGCTGATTTTGACGTTGGAGCTGAAAAGTCTAAGCATTGTTTCAGGTGGATGGGATCATTCATACAGACTGGTCTGAGAGTGGTAAAGGTGTGGCATGCCTGGGCAATCCTTGCCTTTACGTCCTCATCTGTTCCTCCTGACTTGTTTACAATGCTGCCAAGGTATGTGATCTTATTGTCAATCTCAATGGCTTGTCCCTCTGCGAGAATTGGTGAATTCGGGTTTGTTTTGACTCGCATGCATTTTGTTTTATGTGCATTGGTCTCCACGCCGGTTCTTCGGGCTATGGTATGTCATCTCTGTCTTTAATTACACGTGTTGCAGTGCATGGGCAGTCCAATATCATCTGAAAAGTCCAGGTCTTCCAGTTTTTTGGTCAAGGTCCATTGTATTCCTCGTGGTGAGTCCAATGCCATGGTCGTCACCCAGTCTCTCACTCAGTCGTCGCCGGTCACAAGCACCCCTACCAGATAAAAAGCCATGCTGCCCAAACCAACACAGCAGAAAATTCGTTGTTTTCGGATGAATAAACACACAAAATATTCCCGAAAGCTTTTGAAGATCTCGCTCCAATTGAAAGATAATCCCCTAATAAAATGGGTTTCGAGAAAATTCGTTCTTTGTGTGTAAAAAAAGTATTTGTGTGTCAAGTTTGATTATCGCGGGCTTCTCTCTCAAGGGGCGAATAATGACTTCATGAAACCCAAAACTCTTATACAAAAACAACAAGACACCTCAAGTTATGTTTTATTGTTGAAATTCTTTTCTCAAACTGAACACGATTCATTGAAATTGATCCAAAACAAAAGAAAATAAAAGATTAAAACTCCAATAAAATACGACAATAATGTAAGAAATGTGTAGCGAACAGATCTTTTTCGCACTCCTCTCGGTATCATAAAAATTGTTTTAGATATTAGCAGTACGTACAAAATTTATTCTTGCAGATTTTGTAAAGAATTAAAGAAGTATTAATGTAGCGCAAAAGAGTTTAGATTTACCGGAAGGGTCTTTGTCATTAAAAATTCTAATACGGTTTATAAATAGAAAAATACCTAATATATTCCGCAAAGAATTTAAGAAATCTAAATATAGCTCACGTTAGTTCTAACCTATTTAGCGTACTGCTCTTTGTCATATTTAAGATTACAAAGAGCTTTTAAATAATTTCAAAAATATTAATGTAGCGCCCCGTGATACTGATTTATTAAGGTACCGCTCCTTGTTATTTAAAAGCGGTCTATTTATTTTTAATTTTCAATAACGCTTGCGTCATTACGTTATCTAATGAGAGAGAGAGAGAGAGAGAGAGAGAGAGAGAGAGAGAGAGAGAGAGAGAGAGAGAGAGAGAGAGAGAGAGAGAGAGAGAGAGAGAGAGAGAACTCATCAAAACTCATATATTCAATGAAGCTATCATAAATTTGTCAGATATAAACAGTAATCGAATTTCTTTTGATTTTCTAAAAGAAGGGGTTATTGCTTTAAAATTTCTTATATCTCTTGCTTGGTCCGTATTAAAATAGAAAGATTTATTCTTTTGGCGATTACCGACTTGTTTGTTTGGTTTTGTATTGTTTAATTGTTCATGCGCATCCTGGGTGCTGAAGGTATTTGGGGTAGTCTTGGGGCGTCTTGGGGTCTTTTGGCTGGACCGCTATCTCAGCGTTGTGCATTGGATCTCCTTTTAGCATTACGTAATCTTCAGTTACTGCCCTTTATCAGTCTGGTTTAAAGTAGTTGTTCTATTAGAAATTTGCTAAGGAAGAACAAGTCATAGGATCACTCTGGGTGAAATTTCCGGGAATTTTAAAAAAGTAGCAGTTGTGATTCTAGACTAGAGATACACGATTTAAGCGTACGCCTTAATTTGAGAAAGGTTATATTATCATCATCAAATGTATGCTCTCGCCAATATATCTTCGCGGTATCGGTTTCGGAGCCCTTAAGAATAAATCGCGGAATAATTCGTAAACATTGTAAGTTTCATTAAAAGTCACTTTGAATCATCATTAATTGTATTCTTACAATGTAAGACGTAGCACATGTTGTTTTTGTTTAAGTGCTACTTAAGTGCCATCACCCACCCAGAAGAAAAATATCGGGGTGATGGGGCTTACGTTGTAGGGCTACATTAATTGTACTGAAATTCAAAACTGAAATCTATTAATGGCTGCAGGCATTTGTCCCGTGACAGTTTATTTATGAGTACCATGTTTTGCTTTTCTTTGTTTATAACATCATCTGTTTCGGAGCGGTTAATCACAGCGCCAATCGCGGCCGTCATAGAGATGAGAAAAGAAATGTACGATGAAAGGAAATGGCTTCGGACCAAGAGGGTCGCCTGAAAACTGGTCACCTTGATCATGGGTGGTGGTCGGAGAGGGGTCCACACCAATAAACAGGAAATGGCAACAATGGCAAATATAATAATAAATAATCTTAATATGAATCAGTAGTTTCTTTTCTTTAACATCTATATATGCTTTGATTAAAGCTTCTTGGTCATAATGATGATGTGGTTTTCTACTACTCTGAAAATCATGCAAACTGCTTATAATGAATTTATGGCAGGGTTAGAAACGTTTAATACTCTTGCCTCTAAAATTACATAAATGTTAATTGAATTAATATAAATAACATTTTAAAAATATATTGATTTAAATAGATTAAGTGTTTTCTTTATTCAAAACTGGAAATAAGGAAAAAAAGAAAATGTCGTTAAATTCAACAATTATTTAATTAATGACCATCAGTAGGGATAAAAATGCAAAGTTGGTGGAGATAAGAAGTCACCTGATTATTCATCTGATGGTCAACAACAAACAAGTTGCACCAAGGGTTTCAGTTCATTGACATTATGGTAAAATAAAGTATTTTGAATGGGTATGAAAGTGTATTAAGCAATTTAATGTTTGTTGGTCATTGTTATGCAGCATGTATATTCTTATGGAAGCATTTTAGCAAAGCCTGAAATTACTGTCAAGAAAACTTCTGAAAATTGCATCATCAGCTACATGTTATCTTGTAATACTGACAAAACAAAATGGATGCTCTGAAACACATGATGATCTGAAACTGATGTCACGATGATAGTATTGTGATAGTATATGATGCAAGGGACAGTTTGATATATACAAATTTATTGCTGCTTAATTTAAAAGATCATATAAAGGTCCATATTTTTGAATAGTCATTTTGAAACAAATCATAAGTATATTTTTCATGTGACCTGACTTGTCAATGGCAGTTCATAGCAAAGGATGTTTTTTTGTAAGACTTGCCTATTACATGTAGATATGCATTTGAAAGATTTTGTCTTGACTGGTGCAAGATTGAGTAAAAAGAGACCCAATTCTTGGTGTTAGAACTGGGGGTCAGATTAAAATTTGTGTCCCTGATGCACAATTGAAGGAAACTGCCTGCTACAGTAGAACCTTCTAGCCATCACTGCTCATGGAACTGTTCAACATGTTCAAATGCAGTTTACTATGAACATTGTCTGATAGACCTAGATGAGCCTTTTATGTATCTTTTCTTGTGAATTCATTATAGTTATGCCCCTTGATGATTACATCATAACTTAGCAAGGATTGTTTCTTGTAGCTCTATAACCATTGAACATATCTCGATTTTGTTTTCATATGAACATTGTCCCTTCATGCCTTTTATAGGTTTAGTCGTGTCTTATTGTAGAAACTTGGAACATTGCTGGCAGTCAGCATAATAATAGTAATAAGAAGACGACGAAAGGAGTCTTTGTTTTATGAGGGTGACACAATTAGTACAATAACTAATCTCCATTGTGGCCATCAATTATCTACATATGTACAGGCAAATATATAAAATACAGTTGGGAAACAACATACAAAAACAGTATAATGGATTGGTGTACATAAGATCAGCTAAGTATGGATTCAGCACACAGAGCATTGTGTACTCAAACATGCGTGATTGAAAATATTTTCACACACACACTGACACACACATGAACACCCAGAGACATTTTATATAATAATGCATATACAGATATACCACAAAGTGGCCACAATTGGTTATAGACATTATCTGGATTGTGTCCATTTCAAACATCTGTGATGAACAGAAGGCACTGATGATGCATCTTTAACATCTTTAGGTAGATAGTTCAAAATGATTGGACCCAAGAAAGCCAAATTATTTTTATACAGTAAAAGTTTGGGCTTGGGAAGAAAAAGGTTATTAGATTATATAGAGCTTAGCATCGATAGACTTGAAACTGTATTGATATTATTTGTCCTTTTACAGAACATATCATTTATACAGTTGGACATAGAACCATTAGAAACTGTATACATAAATTTAGCCTTTCTTGTACAAATACTTTCATAGATAGTCATGATCTTCAGATCCTTGATACATTCATGGACATTATCAGCTCTGTTAGCTCCAGAACCATTTAACATATTTTAATGGAATTTGGTTAGAAGATTGTAGTTAGATGGGATGATGTTTGTATCGACGAGTCCTTAAAAGAGTTGGATTTCAAGCATTCCACTTCATCCTTGGAGGAGTTATGCCCCCTGAATGCCCATCTCCTCTCTTTCATTTCCCAGTACTGGTTTTTCTGTTTAAGGCCCAGTGGAGCAGATGGTAGTGAATGGTACACTTTGTGAGGCACCCATTAATGTTAGTAGTTGTCCATATATTATAAATTTTAACTTCTAACCATGTTGAACAAGTGAGAGTTGACCCTTGCCTTAATTTATATGCCAATGTGGACTCGGAGAAAATGCATTGTACAGATTACTAAACCATATGAAATTGGTGCATTGTTTTGAAAAGTAATTCATAAACTATAGGACTTGTTTAATTAAAACAACCCTTACAGTTGCATGCTTCCTATTCAAGACCTGGCCAAGTTTCCATTGGAACCATCAATTCATGCTTAAATTAGATTGTAGGATCTAGCAGTCTGATTTCTCAGAATATAGAACTCATCCAATTAGAATGATCAGTTTTGGTGTGGCAGATGAATATGAACTTATGAAGTAAAGTGATTGAATTTTTGTTTGGTCTCTAACAGTAACAGTTTTTTTTTTAATGTAAGTGCATAAATTATTAGCATTTTATTTACAGAATACTGGTGGTTTACTAAAATATTCTACTGTAATCATTATTGCTATTAAATATTGTACATCTACACTGTAAGACATTTACCCAGATAGTTGGGGTGGAGGTGGATATAGGGTCAGGCAGGCAGTTTCTGTTTTTCCTCCCACACAATGTTCCATTGCTTCCCCCAAAAAGAGCTAGAGACAGTTTTCAAGAATATATGTCACATGTCAGTCCATGTTGCATAGCTTAGAGTCTGATTTTGTTACTCATAAAATATATTGCAGCCATTTTCTTGACCTTGTAAAATCCCTGTGCAATGTTAGTTTTTTTTCATCAACATATGTTGGTGTCGATTTTATGTTTATGAAAATGGATTGTTGTAGCTTAAATGAATATAGAAACCTGTAGCCTTGCAAGGTATCAATGTTAAGCTGTATAGCCTAGCCCTGTTTGAAGTCACACACAAAGATGTAGCCTTGCAGCTACAATAACATCATTAATCAGTTGCAGTATGGCCTAACCCAGATTGAATTGCATATGAGGATCATTTTTCCACCTGGCAGTCATAGTGTCTCCCTTTTAAACCCACTGGGGTTTTAATGTGAATAGATCTATTTGTTTGCTAGAGAAAAATTTCCACCGGTTCCAGCTAACATTGTATTTCTCAGCTACTACTGCTCTTCAACAGAAATAGATGCCAGCATATGCATACACGAATACTTGAATGTACCAGGATGTACTTCAGTCAGAAAATGGTATCCAAGTGCATACAAGATGTACCACGATGTACTTCAGTCAGGAAATGGTATCCAAGTAAGTACAAAATGTACCAGGATGTACTTAAGTCGGGAAACGGTATCCAAGTAAGTACATAATGTACCAGGATGTACTTCAGTCAGGAAATGGTATCCAAGTAAGTACAAACTTACTAAAATATTTGGACTCCAAACTATGCATATCCTTATGAGCTACCAACTATATGAGGTAATTTTGAAAGTTGATCTTTAGTTTCCCTGATGAAGTGGGCTGAACAGAGCTATTCAGTAATATCTATGAGAGAAGTAAGATGTGGTTCCTCCTAATCATTATAGCTTCATTGGTCAGCATTTTAGTTTAGAACTATGAAACTAATTTAGTGTTTCGTGAAAATTTAATAACAAAGTTGAGTACAGTTGAATCTCTTCATTTCAGACTGAGAAAATGGAGAGAGTTGTGGCCCTTGTTGACATGGACTGCTTCTATGTTCAAGTGGAGCAACGTTCAGATCCCAGTCTGAAGGGGAAACCTTGTGCTGTTGTGCAATACAAGACATGGAAGGGAGGAGGGTAGATTTTAATTTGAATGTTGATATTTTGCAATTTGCAGGTTCTACCGTATTTAATGTTATTTTTCATACCCTTAATTTTTCGTACACCATCAAGCCATAAATATAATAATTAAGCTATCATATTTTTTCATACACAAAACTTCACATTTTTTGGGGTCAACCTATTGTTTTTCTTACATAAAGCGATGTATCACTTAGATACGCAAAACGACCAATTTATTCTTTGCCGAGCATATTTGGTATAATCCCACATGAGAAATATAAATATTTGTTTCCTCAATGAAACACAAACCCAATTATCTGATATCTTTGCGTAAATGCGTAACTGAGGCATCTAATAATGAAAAAGAAAATAAACAACTACTGGTAAAGAAATATTCACCAATTATAAGAGTGTAGAAAGCCCTTTGCTCAGCTTACTCGGAAAGGGCAACTGTCTTGTTAACTGAGAATCTATTCGCATTTATCATATTGCCCTGTGTGATAATGAAGGGTCTGATAGTGAAGGAGTGTTGTACTTGACCTCCAGCATTTGGAAAAATGCAGACCTGGTCTTCTGGTTTGAATATCTTTGAGAGATTTGAACTTATTGGTTGGAAAAGTGAAATTTGTATTAACAAGATAAGACTTTATTACCATTTGTCATTATAAGTAACTCGCATTTCTGTACGGTCTTCCAGAATGACATCAGATGCTAACAAAATTATCGAATTTTCCAGTGCATATTTACATGTACACCACTCCCTCGATATAACTCGCGAACCCGCTTATAATGCGGGGTCCGGCGTGGATCCCATTTTTTTAACCAGAAAATACCCCAAAAATTGATCCCTATTTATTGAACTTGAAGAAAATTGCGATCAAAATTAGTAACGGAAACTGATAAATCACTCGTTTTATTGTTGAAAATGGTAGATAGGACCTGAAATTTTAATCAACATTATGAAATATCAAATTTAAAAATAAGTCATAGAATTTTTTACATTTTCTTTCCAAACAGTAGTAAACCGCAATTAACGATATATAAGGAAATTTCGATCAATGAAAATGTCACTTACGCCAAGTGGAGGCAGTACTTTAACAAATAAATACAAATTAAATAATTTTTGTATCAATTGAAATTTATGTTCTAGTTCTATCTTTTAGTTCTTTTTAAGTGTAATCATCATAAATCCAATGTGTCCTCTTGTAATTAAACGTAAAATGTGTCAATCTACCGTAACAGCTATGTCTGCGAGTGTTTCTCTGAGAACCCAATTAGGTGCCGACTGTGTTTTGATAACTGACTTGCAGAAGTATTTGTTGTATTGTTGCACTGAATTAAAAGCTGGCCTCCTTTGTATTATCATGTTAATTATGTCTTTTGAATCAAATAAAGGAGCTGGAATAAAAGAAAAGTTAAAAGGCATGAAAATCATACAAGCTTAAAATCTAGCGGCCCCGGTCGTATGTCAGGTGAGCTCACTTCATTTGATCAATCACTGTTATAAATGTTATTGTGTATGTAACATAAACTACCTTAAATTAACTGATTCATTGGTAACTGATCAAAGTTAGCAAGACAACCAAGCGAAATAAATACTTTGTAAAATGAAGAGCTTGGTTTCACAGATACGGACCATTGTGGGCAAGTGAGTTTCAGAGAATTCTCAAACTGACACTTAGAGATACACTCAAGGATGATAAGAAGTTTCATTATTACTTCCAATGAAATCATGGCATCAATACTGTACAAATTGAACAGCACAAAAATTGAGATTCGACAGAGATGATTGTCTCATGAAATAAATTTCACTTGTTTTTGAAAAAAAGGGATCTTGTTTGGTGGTGTATTGATAGTTAGTCTTGTTCCCTACTCTTTTGACTCCCGATTTGGCAGGATACTATTAAATACCACTCTGGGAACCAGACTCATCAAGAAAACAAAAAGCAGTGACATAATACACAGATGTTTTCGCGTACATGTGATGGTTGTTGAAACCAGTTGGAACAATCTTTCACATGTTGGACATTTTGAAAATAAATGTTATTTAAACAGAATAACGAACAACTTCATTAGAAAAAGCATGTTATTAAAAATTATTATCGACGTGATTGTAAAATGAGCATTCAGTCATTAAATGGCCCAGTTCCCTAACCTCAACCCCCAACCCCCTTGCTGTTTTCTTGATGTCTAAGCGAATTTTTTCAACTTTTAGAGGTCCCTCGGTAACTCATGCCCTCGCTTATAGTGCAGTCTATGTTTGTGGACCCTGTTGTGTGCGAGTTATCGAGGGAGAGGTGTATTTGCAAGAGTTTAATATCTTCCTAAAGTTTTTTCATATTACTAAACTTTTAATCAGCACTCTAAAGCCAGGATTGTGCCAACTTGCTATTAAATTCTGTAAAGACAGACAGACAAACATACATACTTACATATCTACCTACATACATACATACTTCCCAGTGGTTGAAAATTTGTGCTTACCTGGAAATTTGTACCCTTGTGTATGATTATGTTCATCTTGTGTATGATTTTGGGACTAAATATAAATTATTGACGACCATTATCAAAGTTGATTTAAAAACTTAGGACACATTCTTGACAGTTCTCCATAAAATATTTTGAAATTACTCTTCACTTCAGCATTATTGCTGTGGGGTATGAAGCACGGGCTTGTGGAGTGACGAGGAACATGAGAGGAGATGATGCCAAAGCAAAATGTCCAAGCATTCAGCTGGTCCGAGTGCCTGAGGTGCGTGGAAAGGCAGACCTTACCAAGTAAGTTACATAACATGATCTAGTTTGAAAAAGTCATTACCAGAATGTATTTACTAAAATTTTGCTATTTTGATAGCCTTCTGTAATGTCCTATGTATAGATGCATTATCTTGCAGTGTTTCCACTAGGGTTGCGCTGCTAATGGTACCTCGTACAGGCAAGGAGGGGCCCTGAGTGGCCTAATTCGCTCACTGTTAAGGATCACTGCCATCTCACCTCTGTCTGTGTGGGTTCGAGTCTCAGATTCGGCTAATGTAGTTATGTGAGAAAGCTTGTCAGTAGCTTCTCTTTGGTCAGTTCTTTCCGGGGTTTTCCCAGGTTCTTCCTCCACCATTTATACTGGCCGCCATGTATAGCCTATCTTGTGCTGAAAAATGGCGTTAAACCCTACAACAAAAACAACTACAGGTAGGGATGGAAAAAGTCAGTACAAGATCAGATTTTACCGGTACAAATGCTAATCAACCAATCTTATCAATGCATTGTTTATCACTCACTTAGAGTGTAGAAAATTGTGTTGTGAACAATATGTTTGAGTAAGAAAATGAAATGAATAAATTTCTAACCTTAACAGGAGCTGTGCTTATAATGGACAGCATCACAAGTCAACATCATGACACTATAGTTCGTTTTCATGCAGCATCACAAAGTTTATCCTATCTGTAACTCAGTAAATTATCAGGTCAGCATTATTACATGTAGCTAAAAGTACCTAATTTGTTTCACACAAAGTATTTAAAACAAATTAAGTTACATTTTGCTACATTTAATAATGCTGACCTGAAAAAATTTGAGTTACAGATAGGATAAAATTTGCTATGCTTTGGAACAAACTATAGTGTAATTCCATTCCAATATCTTCACTGTCAGTCACCAACTTAATCCATACATAATTAACAGCTTCAGTTCAGAGTTCACTAAAAAGAAAAATGTTAAAGTGTTTTCATACACTGCATAAATAGAAACCAGCTAAATCCAAACCAAGGCAAGTCCTGAGCAAACAAGCAAGCTGTGATTATCAATTTGTTTTGAACAAGAGTAAATAAAACACTAATGATATACAAAAAGAAAATAAACTCCATAACAAAGAAATATCTCGATATTGAAATATTTATTTTCACAACTCAGAATATTAGTGATGGTTTTCAAGTCCCAGTGCAATGAAATATGTAATTGCCTTTGAAATGGAAAACATAAAGAGTTTCTGTTGCTTCTAGTCAGTCACTCTGTCTTCCTTGAAACAGCTTCTTCCAGGAGTTTCTATTCATTTTTGTGTACTGAAACCGTGCTCAACTGATGCGCTGGTTTTGGAATAGCCAATCCAATAACTGCGGAAAGATGCCACAATAGTCTCTGATCAGGGTGTCTCACATGATGAATCAAGATTAGCTGGCCATGCCCCTAGAGGGTCATTTTCATCTACTGAAATTCTTTTCTTAGTTCTGCTTTATTAAGTACTGCAGGTTTTACTTGCCCACCCACCTTGTTGATGTAATCACACAATACAGCCACTCCATCTGAGAAATGGGAAACATTAAACACAGCATTGATGTTTGTGATGATATCACTTTCTGGAAGATGTGCTATGAGACTGTCAGTGAGACTCTGAATGAAGTCTGTTCTCATTAGGTCATGTGGGTATGGCTAGTTAGCTTAATGTCCCTGTATTTTGCGTCAGTTGTAGTTGCTGTTATTATTAGTACTTTTATTTTTTTTAAATTTACCTAACACTGTGCCATGATTACAGATTTGTCAACATAAATGAAATGAAGCAGAAAGTGACCATTTGGATTAATGTCTATGAAACTGAAAGAAGAGTGCTTTAATTTACATTGTTTCATCTTTAATAAAATATCAAACCCTTGCAATTCATCAAAGAGATACACTGACTCTCCTTCTGGTGCTATGTTGTTGCTGACAATTACTGAAAAGTCTGCAGGGATATGACTTGGATGTAGAAACAGTTAACTTTAAAGATTTAGACACGTTTTACAATTTGTTGGTACATTAATGTATAATATATAAAATTGACAACTCTAAGCTTCAGAGTGTAACACGAGTGTGATAATATCAGTTTCATGACAAATAATGCTAGTTGTCTTTCACCGATTAAGAGTCACACTGAATTAAAATAAATTTATATGAATAAAATAAAAATGATTGGTAAAAAATGATTGGTAAAGGGTGAGAAAAATAATGCTGGGGTTGGCACTGAGGCAAGGAATCTCAGTCTCGGAGTAACATTATTTGCCTTTGGTTGGACAGAGCTTCACCAGAGAGAAAAAATGTAACCCCTCGATTGGGATTTCCTTTTGTTGGTGCCACCCCAAAACAGATTCTTTTAATCTAACTACTACCTATACTCAATGGAAGAGCTATCAACTTAAACTTGATGTTTGTGGTTATGTTCAGTAATCTAAATTTACTGTTGTCACAGACTATATGACAGTATGTAGTAAATACAAGCTATTTTTCACAGACAATGTGACTGCATGGTAAATACAAGCTGGTCTCACAGACTATAACACAGCATGGTAAATACAAGCTGGTCTCACAGACTATAAGACAGCATGGTAAATACAAGCTGGTCTCACAGACTGTGACAGCATGGTAAATACAAGCTGGTCTCACAGACTATAAGACAGCATGGTAAATACAAGCTGGTCTCACAGACTATATGACAGCATGGTAAATACAAGCTGGTCTCACAAACTGTGTGACAGTATGGTAAATACAAACTTTGAGTAATGTAGTATAATCCCTCGATTTTGCTTAATATTAGAAATTTTCTTTCTTTGGATCAAAGTGATGTTTGCAAAATTTCAACTTTTTGAGACATTAGGACATATTTTCTAATGCAAATAAGGGTAGGTGGGGATTATGGCATCTTGCATTAGGATCCATGACTCTCACCAAGCATTCACAGAAGTGTGCGATATTATGAATTGGCTAGTTATGCTTTTACACAGACTTTGAATAACTCGATTTGTGTGCTCAAATGCCGTAGAATTAGCCTGTGTGATGAATGATCCAAATACGTTATCCGATCAGACCGGGACTACAGGGTTATGCCACAATGATTATCCCTATTACCCCCCACCCCCAAGCAGGAACTTAATCCTTGGCCATAGTGTAGAAACTATTGAGTTTCACACCCTAGAACTAACTATATATATACTAACTTGGGCATGAACAGATTAATTTGTACATGCAACATACATTTAGCCCTGGGATCCATCCTTAATCCCCAAGGGGAAACCATCTTACAACCATCTGCATATTTACTGAGTGTGAAAAGACATACACTTATCCATCGCAGAATGTACAGGAACCTACCAAAGATGTTTGAACCTTTGAGTCAATTTCAGAATTGAAAAAAAATGGGGATATATGTGATTTGCAATGCAGAATTGTAGTTCATATTTCATTGTACTTTTCAGATATCGAGAGGCAGGTGCTGAGGTAATTGAGGTCCTAAGTAAGTTCAGTGGATGTGTGGAGAGGGCCAGTATAGATGAGGCCTATATTGATCTCACAGCAGAGGTTGAGGAGAGACTGAAGAGTCTCAAGTCAGGGGGAATTACTCCAGATAAATTACCAAACACTTATATTGTAGGATATGATAAAGCTAAAGAGGATCAGAATATGGCAGGTAAATACAAGTATTATGTGGGCATAAACTTGCTATTCTTTAGGATCTAGTCTCTTAAACAAAAAGATGATTGAAAGGTATATCTCCAGATGAATTCATTTGTTCTGTCAATACATTCTGCTGCAGAAAGTCCTTAGATTTCTTTGTAAACCTTTCTTGAAAAGAAATTTGTTCTTATCTATAAAATCAACAAAAACCATAATTTAGAATCTTATGTATAGCCATTATTTGATTACTTTATTATTGGCACCTCTCTGTATGTATTATTTCAGTTCAGGAATAATTTTCAAATAACATGATTCCTTTTTTCATTTTAGAGGTTCGAAGTAAGGGTGTGTCTGATTGGGTGGAAACTATTTTGGACGATGAGGATATGAATATTCATGAGACTAGGCTCGCAGTTGGTGGGATAATAGCAGAGGAGATGAGAGCAGCAGTCTTTGCAGAAACTGGCTTCCGATGTTCTGCTGGTATCGCCCACAATAAGGTAAATTTAATTGGTCTGTACATTAGAACATCAGTATTCAAGATTTGTGGTGATTGTGATCAACAAGTTCATGATTATATTAGACTTTACAAAGTATAATTATTGCCTATTTCACAGAAAATGAACATAAAAGGGTTTTTCTCATTTTCTTTAAGGTGGTTTGCTCTTAAAAACAATAAAGTGCAAGGATGCTTGTTTTTGGCATCATATTGATTGCAGGTATACCCTGCTTGACATTCAGAAATGCATAAATAAAATTATGATGTATAGTGAAAATATGTATAGTATGGTGAAATTTATGTCATTAGTGGTATGTACTAGATACTTCAATAGCTGGAGCTATTCTGGA
The DNA here is from genome assembly GCA_016617855.1 of Megalonaias nervosa. Taxonomy (NCBI): domain Eukaryota; kingdom Metazoa; phylum Mollusca; class Bivalvia; order Unionida; family Unionidae; genus Megalonaias; species Megalonaias nervosa. Next base: position 32,486 of record JAECUM010019592.1, read on the forward strand.
AATACTGCTAATCATCTTGCTTCACTCTCATGCACCGACATCATTCATGCTCAGCAGATCACACCAATAGTTAGTATTGTATGGGTTTTCAAAAATGGTCAACTTGATGGCAATTCACATAGATACATATTGGTATACAGATAATTTATATTGCAGTATATTGCAATACCATTTCAACTGGCAATACCCACCCCTTCCACTTGTCATTGTAATGCTGGGTTAGGTTACATATATTGTAGTTGGACACTTCACTTTGGAACAGAAGCATTTTAGTTGTCAGGGTGGCAGACTTTGCTTCTGTAATCATACATGGTAGTCCCTGTTTTTGCCATGCAGTTGTGCAAACACTAATTTATCATGATAATTTTAATCAGTATTTCACTTATTTCATTTATTCTTTCTTCATTATTTTAGGGAGTGACTGTTTCCTCATTACTCATGAAACTGAATAGTTGTTCCCAGAAATGGCTGGGGCTAGATCCCTGGTATAGAGGTCGCATAGTACTATTTACAGAGAATCCCTTAGGCAATTTAACATCTGTTGTAATGTACATCAGAAGTACAGTACAGTGTCAATACCCTGTAGAAGTTTCAATTAAAACAGTTATTTTCCAAGCCTGAATATGATTTTCTTATTAGAAACTTCCAGTTTATAATCTGGATAATCTGGGCATTTTAAAATCATTTACAGGCCAGTCCTGTCAGACATGACCAGCATATAGGAATACATGTACTTCCAAAATATATAGTATTTTGAAAGTTTGTGCGAGTTTATTAATAAGGAATAAATTATTTGGATTTTAAAGGATCCAGCAGGGAAAAATCATGAGGTCTAAAATGTTAAAAAATTTCTTGCATCTTTTCCCTGACCACTTTGATTCACCAAGTCGAGCTGAAAGCAAGGGAATCTAATTCATCTTGATTGCTACCAAAGCAGGAAAAATCAAGGATCAGTGACTTCCTGAATTAAGCAGTGGAGATTCCCAGGAAAATCCTTACTTTTGAACTGCTGAAACAACTGCACATGAAAATTCTCCGTTCATACCTGGAGAGATGATGAACCTGCACAACTGGCTTGTATCAGACAAGCGCTGACAAGGAAATACTACACAGAACAAGTGGTGGACATAATTACATGCTGAAGGAGATCCACCATTTTCAGAACTTATGAAGGGAAGTGGAGAGTGTTCTCCCAGTGGTGAAAGCAGTCATATCTCTTCCTTAAAATCCTTGGTTCTCCTGTGACTTTTCAAACAGAAGTTTGTGCTAATCACAATCAAAGGCTACCATTCCACAACTTTAAACAGATTTTTCTGTCATAGGATGGAGGATATTGGCTAGAACAAAGACCTTTTCAACCTTCCTGTCAGTTTTGTCTTCTCTCAACTGAAGGCCTTTGCTCTTTGTCTGAAATGGAACTTACCTTGGAGTACTTTTGAACAAGGAACCCTTCAAATATCTTTCTGGATCCTCCCTAACTCTTCATTAATATAAAGCCTACTTTCTAGCCACTTCAGCTACAGCGTGAAGACTCAGTGAGATTCACACCTTATTGGTTGACCCAAACTCAATTCAGTTTTGCCACAATGTTTCAGTTTCTCTCATGATGTCTGTTTTGAGTGTTTAGAATGTGCTCCCCTCAAGGGAAGTTAGTCAATTGTCTTCAAACTGTTTTCTTCTCAAACTGTTTTCTTCCTTGGGACATTGAAAGACCCCTTCAAAGCAATGATGTGGTATCTAAAACAGAGCTGATCAGAAGAGAGATCTCACTTGTCTTTACTACTCATACAGGAAATCATGAAGTTTACACTTTGTCATCTTAGATTCATTGGGTTATCTGCACAGTCTACAAGAAATTAATCCAAGAATATGAATTTCTTTTGCATATCTGCTCATGAGGCTAGGTCAGTAACCACTAACTTTGCATTGTTGCAGAACTGTTCCTTAACTAACATCATTCAAGTTGAGGGATAGAGGTCAGAGGAGCCATTCTCCAGTTTTTGCTTCATTCAGAAGGGCTCAATTTGACTTGCATTAGTGCAAGATGCCACCTTCCCATGTCAGCCTGCATTCTTAATGATGTGTTTATTCTGCTTCAGGGTGGAATTGCAGATAAATATAGGTCTCTTATCACAAATTGATTATGTGCTAACCCTATCCCATATCTTGCATCAAAGCGGCTATTGTACATGTCCTAGGAGACTGGAGTCATGTTCAGTTTTGGGGTAAGGGGATGCAACTCCCTCAGCTTCTTACCATTTGTCCTTATATATTATGATTGGATAACATATTTGAAGAATAAACCATTTTTTTTGGAGTAAAATATGTTTCTTTAATACCATTTACCCAATCATAATAAAGGCACACAATATCATGCCCTCCCTGCAGTTAAATCCATGGAAGTCCATGCACATCAACTTCAGTGGTAACTGACAACTGACATGATTTTTGGTGATAGTCCTCCAAAGGAAGGCCACTCTTATCTAATTTTCATCTTGGCAAGCAGACTTTTAACACTTTCTGTCTTGAGTAATCACAGATGTCAGCCATTTCAGATTTTACAGAATTGCTTTTGTGTAAATTCTAAATTTGGTGAAAAAAATTTTGCTGGGAGTTTTGTATATGGACACACATATGGAGAAAAGTGCTTTAGCTTCAACATGATTGACTGGTAGAAATATATAGTTTCTCATTGCAATAAACAGTGTCGGTAATAAGAAACCAATTATTTATACTGTAAATGGTGAAATATGGCAGCAGAGTTGAAGAGATGAAGAAGGTGCAGATAGTTTGTGAGAAAATCTTATCTTTATGATTATTATTTTGGCCAGAAAACATTGAAGGAAGTTTGTCTCTGTGGATTTTAAATGTTTCTGGCTATGTACAGGTAGGTAGATGCTCAGATGACAAAATTTTTTTATTACTTTTGATATGGACGTTATAAAACTTATTGATTTTAAAGGAAGAAAGGATAAAATGTCAGTGATGATGCTGCTTTACTGATTTTTGCTGCCTGACAGACTCTATTTCCTTTGACAGCCACAGAATATTTATTTTAAAATATCCTACTCCTTGTCAGAACTTTTCCCTCATTTCATGCATATGAGTGTGACTTGATCTGAATTTTAATTTTACTGCTTTCAGAATTAATTTTACCTTTTATCATCATAATCATACAAAAGCTTGGCATTGCTTTTAAGTGCATTTAATCATAATAAGTCAGGGTCCAAGCTGGACCCATTTTTTTATAGGCAAAATTACCTCTCTTTAACCAGAATGGGGTGAAGTTGGTGAAAATTAAGGAAGTGGCTGCACTTCTGTGGCATTTTAAAGTTTTATTCATTATCCAGATTCATAATGTGTTATTATTTTATTATTTATTTCCAGATGCTGGCCAAGCTTGCATGTGGACTATACAAGCCAAACAAGCAGACCATTCTACCTCACGCCGCTGTGGCCCCACTCTTTCAGACTCTGTCTGTTGGAAAAGTGTATGTCAGTTAGAGTTAAACCTGCCTTAAATGTCACCTGTATTGAGCAATTACCTAAGGGCTATTCCATTCAAACAAACATGGTACCCAGGGAAGGCACTTTTTAAAAAAAATATATGCTAGTGTACTCAGATTACTCAAAGAGTTAATATGAAAACAATACAAAATTGTCAATGCATCTGTGTGTGACTATTCTATATTAAAGTGCCTTCCCTGGATCCCATGTATATTTTACTGGAACAGCCCTAACTTATACAGCTGATTTTTTAATCTCGTGAACAAGCTTATTGTGGAAATGAACCTCCAGTGAGCAATCACCTGACTTAGGAGAATAGTGTTCTCACTTCCCTTAGATGGCTTCTTAAGACATGTTTGTTAATACTTAAGTCAGGAAGAAAAGGCATGTAAGACCTAATTACTCCCAATTTTTGTAATAAAAATAAGGCATTGTGTTGCAGATTTATTGGTAATTCTGTAAATAGCCTTGCCTATAAAATCCCCCCCCCCCAGTGTTTGTAGTAACTGAGACAAATGTCACTTCTCCAGAACCAACTGTATTTCCTGCAGCATACAATGTTTGAAGTGTTGTGGAATGTCATACAGTATAACAGGTATTTCTTTTTGCAAACTACTAATCTTTATTAATTTGCTTGCATCATTATCAGCAACTACATGGCTCATAACTCCTAATAAATTTTAAAAAAATAAATCATTCATTTTAATTATCGATCATGTACAGTAGTAAAATTAGTCTGCTGTACAGCATATCACATTGCTATTTGCAGGCTGTTGATAATGTCTTTCAGATCCCTTGTTATATTTAAAGTTATTTTGGATCTGAAATAATTTTAGTTCCAGGTTTGAGCGCTTCTTGTATTTAGCATTGCACAACCAACATCTTGATGGGTAATTTTAGTCATTTCAGTAATATTTTATGGATCTGAAGCATCTCTTTTATTTTATTTTATAAATGTTTTTGCACCCTTCATGTTTCCTAGTATTTATGAATCCCTAATTTAAAAAAAAAACTTGCGCTAAACCTTTTCTAAAGCAATCTCAGAGCAAATTCAATTGATCACCCAGAACAAGCTCATATTTGGCTTGGTCAATCTCAAGACTTCAAGTTACTTGCCTTTAGCAAGGCCCCCCCAAAAATAAGAGACAGACACCAGTTCATAAATGCTCAATGTTCTGCCATCAGCACCTTTATTCATTGTTTATATGTTCCACACATATCAGTTACATCAATGCCTGAAATATCACTCATCAGTTGATTCATTATTTTATGATACACTGTCACTTCCATCTTGTAGTCGGTGTTAATCATGCATATTCTCATTCAGACATTTTGTTACTGCTTACTATTTGAAGCAGGGTTTGAAAAATTCGTCATAAATATTTATATTTTAACTTATTATCAGTTTGAAATCAATTGTAATTATTGTAAATATGCTGGATTAGCCGACTTTTAGGTCTTTATGTAGCCTTAGGCAGTGGATATGTAGGTTTTCTCTAATCATTATGCCAGCCAATGAAACTGCTTGGCTGACTTTCTGGTCTTTATGTAGCTTTAGGCAGTGGGTATGTAGGTTTTCTCTAATCATTATGCCAGCCAATGAAACTGCTTGGCTGACTTTCTGGTCTTTTGAAACATGCAGGGGTTGCTGACTCTGAATATTGGGCTTGTCAAAGATTGTTCAGATGTTGGTCACGAATTTTAAAGTGAAAATTGTTAAATATACATGGGCTATTTTCTAAACCATTGTTTATTTATCTGTCTTTGTTCCTCTTTCTAAGCACTCTATTCCTCATCTCAAACCCTTCCTTTTTTGTCATGTGCTTATTTATCTACATGTACTTAGATATACTTTACTGACCACTGCAATAGACAAGTATGGGGCCCCAAGTGGCCGAGTGGTCTAAAGCACTGTCTGTTACGGATCACTGCCATCTCACCTCTGTTTGCATGGGTTCGAATCTAAGATTCAGCAAATGTGGATATGTGAGAAAGCTTGCCAGTAGCTTCTCGTGCGTCGGTGGTTCTTTCCGGGGATTTCCTGGTTTCTTCCTCCACCATTAATACTGGCCGCCATGTATAGCCTATCGTGTGCTGAAAAATGGCGTTAAGTCCCACAACAACAACAACTGACCACTGCCATCTCACCTCTGTCTGTGTGGGTTTGAATTTCATGCTCGGCCAGTGTGGGTATGTGAAAACAGGTTCCATTAACTTCCCATGGTTTGGTGGTTCTTACTCAGGTTTTACTGGGTTCATCCTCCATGAATTATGCTAGCCATGATGTATACCCTATCTTGTGCTGAGAAATTACATTAAATGCAAGACAACAACCACTGATATATAGCTTTACTTAAAACTTTAATTATTAGTAAAAGTTTTTGCAGACAGAATTTTTTTGAAAAATGAAATATTTTTATGCAGAAAAGATTTTAAATTTTTTTTTTTTCAAAATTAAATATAATGCAGTATCTACAAATGTCCCATATTTTATTTTACCTTATTTTTGAAATTTTGTTGTGATATTATGTTGCCAAATTTGTGACCCAAATTACCCAAAGGCAGATTCATTTATTCCAGTCTTCCAAGTTGACTTTGTAAAAATTTGTCCTGCCCTGAATCATTGTCTTGTTAGAAAATGAAAATGTTTCAGTTTTATGCTTGTATTCGATCTTGTATCAAGTTATGCATGAAATGTAAAATATTTAATTTGTTTTCTTTTGAGATTTTAAATAGCAAATAGAGTTTACTTTGACTTGTTGTAGATCTATGACTGAGCTGCCTTAAACCAATGATTGTTTCTATTTATTTGTAAATATAATCGATTTGCAACAGCCACCAAGCCAGTTAGAAAGATGCAAAACACTAACAGCTTGAAAGAAAAAAAATAGAAATTACCTATTGTATACTTACAAACAATGATATTTCATGAAAACACAGTCCAAAGCTGGGCATGTCAGAAGTCGCTTGGTTTTATTCAGAAAATGATGTAATAAAAATTATTTACCTACTGCATCTTAAACTTCACATTTACACATGAAAGAAATACATGTTAAGCTCACTTATTTTCAGACAACCACATGCTACAAATCTAAATCAGTACTCTAAGTTTCTACATTCTTCCATTACTGAAGTGGTTAGAACAGTTCTGTCATAGAAATCTGGATAGAATATTCTCTTTTGAACAGATTGAGATTAGGTTTAAGTCTTTATGAGACTTCTGATGGCCTTGAAAGCCAAAGCATGTTATGGTTTCAGTGGCATAATGTAACTAAGAGCAAAAGACTCACAATCTGTCATTGCATAACTCTATAAGCTGATGCTGATATTCATTTTCTGTCAGATCAGCTATGTTTTTGATAATCACTGCTGCATGTCTTCAATACCTTGACTGCGCATTCCTTCTGATTCAAGAAAACTAACATCAAGGACATGCTGCTGTCTTCTTGGATAATTAGGTCATAATTTCTAGTTACCCAATCAGTTCTAAGCACTGTCCATTCTCATTTCCTTGAGATTTTTGTTGATCCCACCATGTTGGAAGTTCAACATATTCATCTCTTTGGCATCCATGTGCATGTCCATCCATACTCTTGATTAACTTCAACATTACACCTTTTTATTTAGCTAATTAAAGGTGGGCTTGACAAAAAGGGAGTCTCTTATTTCTAATTCACCAAGAACTCGAATATTTTACATATACACTTCTTGAATTAAATATTCAGAATCAATTAGTAATTGAAGAGGTTTCAGAGTTTTTAAGTTGTAATATGTCCTGAATTTCCTGTTGTTTTTGCTTATCATTTTTAAACCCAGGTTCATATTTTGAATTATTGTACAATTTCTTGCATCAGTCATCAATTTAAAGCCTTTATTTTGGTCATTAGATGGTCTACACCAGTTGGCACATTGAACCAGTATGCTTAATTACTAATTTTGCACAGTACTTTTAATGGTTGCAGAGAAGATAAAATCTGTGCATCTTAGAGCCTTTTTTTTTGCTACTACTGCTGAAAATAACAAAGAGAATAAATATGCATTGTGCACTGATTGCTTCATGCAGCAGCTGTTGCAGACCCTCCATTTATTGAGACAGGAAAATGCTAAATAGAACAGAAACAATTTCCTATTTGAAAATTCACTGAATATATTTGGATAGAATTTGAATATTTGTCAATGCTAATAAAGCTGCATTCCTCGGACTACTTTCTCAGACAAGACAAGCCACTTTCTAAACACTGAAGTCATCTAATCTACTAACATATAAATGACAGTGTAGGAATTTTGTGTACATTTGTGAGTAATTGAGGGTTAAAAAAGGGAATGTGCATGTTAATTTTCCTGTTTATCTTAAAAATTAATATAACTAAAAATTCCTTTAGTGATGGCGAGTATGAATAAAAAGGGCAGTAACTCTTAGTTTCTTTAGCTAAATATGGACTCATTTTAAAAAAATATATATCTGGGAAGTGATTGTTCACAAAGGAAATTGTACATACATTTGACCAATCTAATTTAATTAAATTTGGATACATGAAGACTTTCTTGACTTTGATATGACATCCCCTGTTGTACACCATGTAATACATAATTTAAAAAGCACCTGAATGACCATGAACAGAAATTGTGATGTTTTAAGCAGCTTGACTACTGATTCAGAATTTAGACATTGTGATTACCTTGTATGTAGAAGTTTGATTTTAAGGTAATTTAGTAGGTTTGAAGTCCGTCCCATGTTTACTAATTCACTGTTGCATTGTTTACATTTTGCCTTGTTTATTTCATGTACAAAATGCTGCCAAACTAATGAATACTGATTTTCTATTTGAATATTAACAAAAAGGTATTCTGATGGTAATGTTTGGTTATTTGTGTCACCTCTGTATTCATTGACATTGTGTTACTATATTTCATATGTGAGACATAGTTATTTACATTCAAATGCTAATCATTTGTTATAACTTGCTTCATATGTGGTCCTCATGGCTCAAAAGCACCATCACATTTGTATCAGCATCAGTAAGGTTGCAACATTTACATTCACATGTGTAAATCATTTGGTTTAGTTTACTGTCTGTAAAATGTTTGCAAATTAAATAACAATTGTTGAGTTAACATGGATGTGGCTGTGAGTGACACTGGACCTATCTTTTCCAATTAAATAATATTGTTATGTAAATTTGATTTGCATTGTTTGTTAGTTGTTTTTTTTTCCATTAAATGCTGTGGGTTCTGTTCATCTGTACAATTGTATCTCGTAGCTGACCTTGTCCAAAATCATATTCATTTTCTACCTGACCAGAATCATTGATTTTTTTAATTCTGTAAACAACTAATACAAAGTTTATATTTCTCTGTGTGTGTAGATTATATATTAAGATCATTATCTCAATCTGAGTCAAGGACATTATGTTTATAATGTTCTTTAGTATAATTTTAGTAACAGACCTTCTAATTATAACTTAGAATGTATTTGAAATGAACTTTTGGCCCTCATCCAGGTTATTTTCCCTGTCTTAGTTTTTTTATAATAATATTGTTTACTGCATACATTATTTATTGATGCTGTAAGATCCTGAAGCAGAATCATTTGTGTTTGTTCCATATTTGACTTGAATTATTTTTTCAAATTATTATTCTCTGGAAATACAAAGTGCTCATCTATAATATTCTTGGACAGAGACATTAACATGGAATTATTTTGAATTCAAAATAAGGACTTCTTGGATTATATTATTGTGATTCATCAAAAGACTGTTGGCACATCATTACTCTTCAGGCTAGTAGTACATTAGTACATTCAAGACTATAGGCCACTACAGGCATGTAAACACCTTCAGCATTGGATTTTATTTGAAATAGCACTAAAGTTTATTCAGAATCTTATTCATTGGGACTTGTGTTAGAAATTCTATGGCTATTTGGGATTTAATTCACTTTACTATAAGTTCTTTTTAAGTTTTTCAGTTTGTATTCATGGAAAGAGATTATTTGTTGAATTTTACAAAACTTATTGGTTTTCACTGATTTCAGTAATTAGTTTATGACCATATAGTCATAATAATATATTTACAAATCTCTGATTAAGAGGTCTTTTTAGTGCCATTTTTCTGTTAATTATTTTCTTCATATATATCTATATATACAGTGTGATCCCGCTATAACATGGTAGTTGGGAGCCATAGAACCCGACCGTGTTATAGACCGAACCATGTTATAAGCAACCACGTCAGTTAGCTGAAAAAAATGATGCATGTACCCGAAAAAAATGCGGGGGAGAGGGGGGTAGGTAATAAATGCAGGCGCAAAAATACATGCTTCATTAGCACAGTTATCATCTTAAATCTATGCATGTTAAATGAGAAATACACCTGTAGTGAAAACAGAGAAGGCATATATAATATTTTACTTTATTCAGAGAACCACGCATTGGTACATATACATGTATACTGTTTATATATACATGTCTAATGTATAGCAATGAATAAAGTATCAACACCTTCTACTCACCCGCGAATCACATCACATACATTGAATCCACAATACAAGTAATTCCATCGAAAATATGCACACAAACGTTTAAGATATTTAATAATTTTGTCACGGGTCATATAGGTCTGAATTCAGTGGAAAAAATAGCACAATCACATAACGAATGATGAAGCATGTTTACTTTTCAGTACGTCCCAAGTCGGTAAAAGTTTGCGTTTTAAGCGCCGTTGGTAGAGTTCTTAAGCATAAACTTTTTTCCTGTAAAAAGGAAACTTTCACAGCACATTAAAAATGTTCAGTCACGTTGGAAGATGAAACAATCCATCAGATTCCATTGCTTTTATTTAAGTTCGGTACTGACTTCCTTTGAAGAAAGGTTCTTTGTTTTTATTGAAGATTGTAGTCAGTTTTCTTTGCATGCATTATTGATGTCACCGCTAAAGGACAGCTTTGGAGAACCAAAGAAATGCCCATTTCTTATTGTGGCGGCAACATCAAAGATTGTATTGTACGATTGAGACTGACTTTTTACTCATTTGCTAAGTACATTTTCATAACCATCGGTGCTTCAAAGGTAATGTTTTCTTTGAAATTTCAGCTCCTATCTGGGTACATTTTTTAAAAAAAATGAATTGGCCTTCGTATGGTCAATTGTAGCTACTGTTCCTCCCTTCCTATTGAATAGACAAGTGAGAGCTTGTATTTTTTTTTTTTTTTTTCTTTTACATTTATGGTAGTGGAGTGATGCTGCCTTCCACGCATGCGTCGGAAATTTAAAGAAAGGGTCAATCGACGATAGAGACGCAAGTGTAGTGTTCTGGTCTGATGACAGGGATTACTACAGAAAATGTGAATGTTCTGAAGGATTTAATTCTGAGTGAAAAGAAGAGGAATTTTTCTTACCATCCACATACAAATGTCAGTCTATGTAAATATATTAATTACTAGCGAGAGGCCGAAAATCTGACGAAAGATAGATTATGAGATAATGCCTTATCCGGTTGATCTACGCTACCAGAAATGTAAATTTGAAAAAAAGCGGATATCTCAAAACATACAGTACTCATGCTAGATGTCAACATAGGCGGATTATGATATAACAATGCACTGTTAAGATGGTTTGTCAATATGGACAAAGGATTTGTTTATGTAACAATAGATAAATTTCAGTGCATTTTATATCACCTTTGCGGCTTCCTTTCATGGGGCCTCTGAATTTCTCCACTCCAGACCAATGGTTGTACATACAAGTTTAAACAGCCAACAATGTCGCCAATAAAACAATCACCAGATGGTATATTTTGCCGCCAATAAGGAGAAAAAAATAGCAATTTGCGACATTGGTGAAGCCCTGTGCGATTCCTGAATAAACTCTTTTCATGTTATTTTTCGTACTTTTAAGAAGAAAACACTATTTTTTGTGTATGAGAAAAATGCATATAAAATTTCAGGAGCCACGCCACGATCGTCTTGTATTATTCATACGTGATCTCTTCCTTAAAATGATAAACTTTTTGGTTTTTTTCATACTTTTAAGAAAGAAATTTTCTTTTGTGTATGAGAAAAATACATATATATGAAATTTTGGGAGTCACACCATGACCTTGTTATATCCGAATTCATGTTATAATGGAACGTGCTATAGCGGGGTCACACTGTATACACACACACACACACACACACACACACACACACACACACACACACACACACACACACACACACACACACACACACACACATACATATATATGATTTTCATGTAGTGGCATTGCTTAGAAAAAGCTGAAGTTAATGAGAATTGACTATGCATATTACACATCAGGTTAATTAACTAACAGTGCTGACAACAATTTTAGTAAGCATTATTTACTTTTTAAATGCATATTTAGTAACATAATCTTTAGCGGGTAACATTATTATTTAAAGAAAAACCATTTCAATTTTGTAAACCATTCCGCAGTTTCTTGTATGCTACTTTGAAAATAGATGCAGTGTTTTAGATTCTCTTTCATTAGATATTCTAAACATGATCATTGACTATTTTTTTTGTTGGTGTCCAGTCTAATCAAAATCAAAAAGACATTTCTTTGAGGCGATGAAATTGATTGTCTTTTGCTTCTTTGGCAATAAGTACATTCTCTTCAGGAAATCACCTTTGGATGCACTCCTTTAAGTAATTCTAAAGTCAACCATAATGTTTTATCCTTATTTGCTGGAGTCTTTGTTATGCTCCCTAGGAGCCCTATAGAAGCAAGTTTTTAGCATCAGTGATAAAAAATAAGTGTCACTGGTTCAGTCTGAAATGAACTCATGTCCCGACAGTATGGTCTTTATGTTGCAATTCATTATTTTTAGTGGGATACCAGTTTTAGGTAGTTTTTATGGATGAGTTAGTCCTTAAATTCACAACAAAATAAATTAACCATGCTACCCCTCTTACAATGAATGATGTAAGTAATCCTATAAACTACAGTTGTAAGGTTCAGCCCCTTGGCTCATTCATGCATGGAATAAAATGCCAGTCTTACCTATAATCAAGAAGTCTTTATTGAATATGCTTTTATTTATTAATTTCTATTCATGTTATGACAAATTCATAAAATAAACTATCAATAAAAGTATCTTTTTTTTCAACCCAAACAATAAAATTATGTGAGACCTTCAAAGTTGAAGCTGCATTCTCTTGAAAAAAATTGAAATTGAGATAGCGACATGACAAGATTTTGTGGCTCTCCCAGTGAAACATAATGAAAATTAGTCTGTAAAAATGTGCTACATAATCGAGACAGAAATGTGGTAGCTCATATTCTTGGACCAATGAAATGATGTGTACATGTCCAGAGGTGATTTCCAGTATGTTGTTCATTACTTGTATATAGCATGATGTAATCAAATTGCCAAAACAGTCAGAATGGCACATGTTACAACTGTCCAAGTGTCACTATCAGACAGTGTGTGCTTGACTTAAAATATAGCTATAAAAAATGCATGGTAGAGTCAATAATGAAAGAAAACAATTGTCTAAACACAGTCCATGTATACAATCAGGGCAAAGAAAGTTTGCATTTAAATACTATATATCATGGAATGTAATCAGTACAATTTTTCGTCCATTAATTGATCAAGTTGAACTGGATTTTTAGTGAATTTTTGTGGTAAGGCAATAATTTTAAATGGTTAAGAACTGTGACTGACTGTTTATATCAGTTTTAAACTGATCCTAATATGCCTTAAATGTGAATCACAGAATTTATTGGTAAATATAGCTGTGAGTAAGTATCTTAATAGAGTATTTTTTATGCAGGCGAAACCTTGGAGGAAAGCTTGGACAATCTTTAACTGAGCAGCTAGGAGTGGAATTTATGGGAGATTTATGCAAGTTCACGGAAAAGGAGTTGCAGCAACATTATGGAGATAAAACTGGGTTTGTACCATCATTCCTTATTCATATAAATTACTGGATTATAATATGTTATGTATATTTAATTTAATTATTTCTTTGTTTTAAATTTTTTAATTCCATTACATGCTATCGTAATGTAACATTGAGTTCAGTTCTGTTTGACCTGATTGACTTTTTTAAAATTTTTTATTTCATTGATGTAAACAAATAATAATAGAAACATTGTATCTAGTTCCTGACCTTGTTTTGAAATCAGTGACAGTTTTGGTAAACAACTTTTTAAAAATTTTTTTTATATCTTTCTCAGAGTAAGAATTATTAAGTTAAGTTAAGGTCGTACCTGGATTACATGACAAATAGCATGTATCAATTGTTACGAACTTCTATTTTTACTAGAAGATTGAACTTTTGACCCTCATCCGGGAATCTGTTTTGCATTGTAATTAGTGTATAACTTGTTTGTTATAGAAGTTTGTTAGTTGGGCTCCAAACAATTGCCACGTTATGTTGTTATTATGTTGTGACCTGTTTGAGTTGAATTTTTATTTTCTTCAAATTACTGAATTCAAGTGATTCTTTTCCCTGGAAATACAAAAGTGCTCTAATATAATTCTTGGACAAAGACATTCACTGGAATTTATATGGAATTCAAAACTGGAATAATATTTTCTGTGATTCAGCAAGAAACTTGACACATCTACAGACACCATGGCCACCTGAAAGTGGTCATCAAAACATTTGTTACAGCATCAAAAACCCTAGAACATTAGCTTAGGTCCAGGGTCACCGACCTTTAAGTAGTTGTTATAACAACTGGCCCAGACCCACCCATTCATCCCAAAAAGAGTATATAAAGCCAGTACATATCCCTCAGTTTTAATCATTTCCAATTCACTGTGAATCCCAACAACTTTTTGAAAAACGTTATATAAAAAAATTCTGAACCCTTGATTTAAAAACACTACCAAGCAGAGAATTTTACCCTTATCCTGCACCCAGTTTAACATTACATTTTCTAACTTTTGTCACACTAGTTATTATAGCAAATGAATGTAATGAAATTCAAATATGGTACACAGAAAATGACTATTTTACATGCAGAACACACAGTGTTTTTTATAAACAGACTTTAAATTTTGACACTGAAGACAGTTTGTTATGAAATTATTGCAAAATAATTTAAAATGGGTAGTATGAATGGCATTAATAGGATGTTCAGATTAAAGTTCATCTCTTCCTCCATAACTCACATACACTGAGGTCCAAAAACAGACAGCACTATAAGTGAGGGTGTTAGTTATTGAGGGACCTCTGAAGAGGGTGTTATCCCAGCTAGACATTGAGAAGACCAGGGGATGTAGCATCACTCTTTCATGACTCAATATTCATTTTTTAATTGCATTGGGGATAGATGTCAGTGAACAGCTTTTAATAATGAAATTGCTCACTTTTTGGTATCAGTTACTTTTTTCAAGATAACCAGGCTCTGGAAGATCATGAAAAACACAACTCCAAGACATTTCAACACACATCATGTGTGCCTCGTTATGTAATGTAATGCCCTCCACCTCTTATCTACCAGTATTCTCCTAATGTATCATGCATGGTTAATGTATTTGGAGAAAAAATTTGGAGTAGAACATTTCTTTGCTAATACTTAGCCAGTCATAGTATGGGCAGAACATTACAAGCACTCCCTGAAGTTACATCCCTGCCAAAGTGTGCACTTCTGCACTAGTAGTAATTGACAATTGATTCGATTTGGCACGAATTGTTCTATGGGGAGACCACTCTTGGCATATCTTTTAGCCTGAGAGGGCTGGATTTACAGGGTAGTGGATGTTCTAACTTATTATGATTTGGTAAGCTTTATCATAAAAAACACTTTACTTCAAAAGTTTTTTTTTTTTGTTGATCTTTTTTCTATAAGCAGAATCGAAGAGCTGCCAAGTTGCACTTTTTGTTGTGATTTTGAAGTAAATTTACACTAAATAAATAGAAATTCATACATTCATTTACATTGGTTCTTTTGCTATTTCACACAAAATGAATAATAATTAATGCCAGGGATATACTGATTGTATAAAACTAATTATATAATATGTTTGTTGTTGTTAGAACAAAGAACATTTTAATCTGTCTGCTTAAATCATAGAGTAATAGCAAATGTTTATTCTGTTTAAAGTCAACTTAAATCATAGAGCAGTAGAAATTGGAGGAGGTTATATTAATCTTAGGTGTATGAAAGATATTGAATGGTATTGTAAGGAAAATAAATATTACACTGGGACAAATTTTATTGTTCAGTTTATTTTTTATTATTGTTAAATATATAGTTGATAATTAATTAGTGAAATTTTGTTATAAATATCCTAAATTTACTTGATTCAGAAAAATTATATGATGGAAATGTAGTATGATTTACATTACTATGGGGTTAATACTTCCATAGAAACAATTATTGTACTTGTAGAAAAATGGTTGTCTTCATTTTTGCTCTCCAAGTCCAATTGACAGTTTGAAATAAGTTTGAATAGAATTGTATTAGTTGATTTTTTTTTCACCAGCACTTGGCTGTATGAAGTGTGCAGAGGGTTTGAGCATGACCCAGTATCAGCTAGACAGCTACCCAAATCTATTGGATGCAGTAAGACTTTCAGGGGAAAAGAGTGCCTTGATACAAAAGAAAAGGTATCCCAACACAAGTCTTTGTCCTTTTCATTACGTAAAGTTCCTTTTGGTCATTACTAACCACTCCATTTTTTGGGGTTATATAAAAGTTTGTGTGTGTTTGAGAGAGAGAGAGAGGATATCACACTTGAATTTTTACGTATGTTTTTATATCATCTTTTACTACAAACTAAATTGGTTCCGGTGGTTTTCAAAACCAATCCCTTCCATTTAGGCATCGTGTCATTGCCAACTACATGAAAGGTATGATCTCCAAAATGAAAGAGATGGATAATGTGAAAAAAATACACACCTCCAAAACTGAAGACTTGACAGCAAAGAATTTCATTTCGATCAAATTATAATCAAGACATATAATGGAGAGGCTTCAGAAGGTCATCACAACAAAATATGTAATAGGGCCAATTGTTTGGACAGAATGTCACAACAAAAGATGTAATGGGGCCAGTTGTTTGGACAGAAAGTCATCACAACAAAATATGTAATGGGACCAATTGTTTGGACAGAAAGTCATCACACAAAATATGTAATGGGACCAGTTATTTGGACGGAAAGTCATCACAACAAAATATGTAATGGGGCCAGTTGTTTGGACAGTGTGTGTGTGTGATTTGGATTTTTAATGTAGCTTTAACAATTTTTCAGTCATATCACTACAATGTCTGTAGTGTGGCAGTTGATAGTGATGTATAGCACTGAGGCATTGTGCTGCAGACATGTAGCACAATGTTCCACCCAGTCATATTATCCTGACACCAGGCTGATCAGTCCTAACACTAACCTCTTCATGCAGAGCGCCAAGTGAGGCAATTGTTAGTAACATTTTTATAAGTCTTTGGTTTGACTTGGCCGAGGTTCGAACCCACGACCTCCCACATCCGAGGCAGACACTCTAACCACAAGGCCACTGGAAGCGGTCAGCATGAAATGTTTAACTTCTCTAAAACTGTATGATATATCTGGGACTTGGATGCCAGAAGCTTTAAAAACTAGAAATGTGTTCATGGGACACAGATGCATCACCAAAGTGCCTGAAATAAGCTAAACTCAAAACTGAACCAACATGTGATTTATGGACAGGCATGGGTAATACTATCAGAGATGCTGACCACTATGGATTTCAAGGAATTATTATTTAATTGGCAAAATTATGAAAAATTTTGATTTTATGGGATAAAGTTTTAGCTTTTTGTGTGGACATGGATATAGAAAAGTACTGAGAACCAGTATGGTAAATGGTACGTAGAATATGTTTTTCCAATGTAAAAAACTGCATATGACAGTAACCTAGTCAGTGAGGCTATAAATAAATATAGATTATTGGCAGAAATGATGAGGAAAGATGCACTAAATGAAGAAACACATGTATATGGTTCTTGTTGGATGAAAATGTTGAAGCAATTCAAGATTCTGGAATTAGATGAATGGATACACCATGCATTCTTGTTGGCCTGATATTGTTACAGTGTACAGGTATGTAGAGGCTTATAGAAAGCAGTAAAACCATGATTGTAAAGATCGTTCATTTTCCATGCTGAATGCACTGCCTAGATGTTTTTAAAGTTGACACTTGAATTCCTGATTTGCAGATGCGTGGGTTTGGAATCTCTGCAATCTCTATCATTGTCATGGTAGGGCATGATGAGTGACAGACATTGTGCACCAGACCAGAAGTGTCACAGGTACACTGTTTTTACATACATTTGTGATCCATTTAAAATAAATGACACAAATGTATATATCCCTTTGGTGGGGCATATAGTGTAACCATTGCCTATCGGTATATATGTATGTCTGATCAATCCATGCATTGGTCTAATATTGGGTTTTGCATTTAGGTCAGTTTCTGGTTTTTGGGTGGACTATACATGTTCTGTAAACACATTTCTGGTCTGGAACCATTAAAACCTTCTGCTCCAGTCACAACAGTAACTGTTCTATTAAAGTATATTTATTCACAGCATATTTCATTGAGATCAAAACTTCTAGAAAGACAACCAAAGCTTCTTATTAGAGTTGTTATAAAATCATATACTAAATACTGATTGATATAATTATGAATAAATTTTAAGTGCATGCTGTTGGGTAAAGCATTGGTCACTTTCAGTGAAATGAAACATTAATTATGATTTCTGTGATAAATTTTGGTCAAAATTGAGTACTTTGCCAGTCTCCATGCATGGAATCTCAGGCTGTCTGAAAAATAGCCCCCATTTTGGCAAGACATCATGACAACAGATTAATTGGTCAAGCAGAAACTGGTAAAGGATCATGTAATTGTATCTGATTCCCATCAGTACTTTTGTTTGATATTGATTATGTAAGCAATAAATGTCGACAGTATTATAACTGCACAAAAAATATGGTAAAGGGTCAGAACTCAAATATGTAGGAGTTTAGTTTGTAGCTCTATACTGGTCATAGTCCAGAAGATGTTATGTGATAGCCTGTTGTCCATTGTTGATTGTCTGATGTCCATCGTCCGTATATCTGGTCGCACAAGTTTATTATTTGTTTTTCTTAAACTTCTTGGAGGAATGCCATGAAAATGTACATACACATTCATCCCACGATCTAGTTGGTTCTAAATGAAAGTGGCGCTTCTAGGACATCCAAGACAGTTACCACAGCAGCCATCTTGAAAATCTTATCACTTCCTCTCCTGAATAGAGAACTTGAGGTTTTCATGATGTCATAACAAACAAGTCTTCTGGAGAAAACCCTATGTGAATACAGCTTTCTGTTTAGGAGGAGTAGTGATATCAAGATGTATCTTAATGCTAATTCTTCTTGATGGAAAGTTTTCTCCAGAAATTCTTATGATGTGTAGTTGAGTCCAAATCAAAATACTACCAATCTGATATCCAATGTTGCCACCATAGCCTCCTTCTTGAAATTAATATCACTACTCCTCCTAAGCAGAAAACCATATTGACATAGGGTTTCCTCCAAAAGACTTATTATGATATCTGGTTGGTCTTAAATAAAAATGGTGTTGATCTGACCTCAAAATGTGGCCACCATGGCAGCCATCTGGAAAATTTTCTTGTCTCTAATTCTAAATGAAAAGTCATATCAGCATTGGGTTTTTGCCATAAGACTTCTTATGGTTTCTAGTAAATCCTGAATGGAAATGATGCCAGTTTGACCTCCAGCATGAAAATCTTGTTATTTCTACTTCAAAAGAATTGATGAATTGATGGTCATATCAACATAGTGTTTTCACTGGCAGACTTCTTTTGTTAGTTGGTCCTAAATTTGCTTGCGGGCATCCAATATAGCTGCCACAATGAACATACTGAAAACCTTGTTGTCTCTAATTATCTTGAATGGATGGTGATATTGGCAAGGAGTTTTCACCAAACATCAAATGGTGTCTAGTTTGTCCTAAAAAAAGTGCTGATCTTACCTCCATTATGGCTACCACAGTGGTTAATGAAAATCTTATTACTCAGACATATTGGAGGTGGTTTCAGCACTCAACAGTTAAAAAGAAGAAATGGTCTTATCTTGAATTCCTGGAAATTCTTAAAGGGGAGTAGAGCATATGTTCCTTCATAGGACTTGTATTTAAAGGGCAGGTGGGGAATGACTAAAAAGTACTGGCACAATATCTTCTTGTTGCTTTGTGGTTATCTATCAAAATTGAATTTTTTTCTAGGTGTACTTCTGGCTGTCAGAGTTGTCCAAGGAAATAGAGGAAAGGTTAATGAAAGATAAAGAGACAGTAAGTCACAGGAATTATATGTATGTATGTATGTATGCATGCATGCATGTATGTATGTATATGTCTTATGGAAGAGCACACGCAATATTTTGGTCATGTTTGTCAGGGTGGTAAGCTGGTCCTTGACAGGTTGGTAAGCTTCACCTAATTTCACCAATCTTTGCTGGTGGGTTAACCTGTCAGTGCTCATATAATCTGATATCTCAATCCCCATAGTCCCTCTAATTTCAGATTGGGACCCTAAGTGAAGTGACCATCAGACATGTTTAAAAAAATCTGATTCACCTGAAAAAACTTTGATTGTGCTGACAAAAAAAGAAATTTTATTTTTAAATTTTGGAATGATTGGTAAATTTTTAATATTTACCCATGTGTATACCCCTTACCCTTATAAAGATTATCTACTTACCATATATCAAAAGCTGTAAACTTTGGGTACAAAGTGAAGCATGTGATCTATGAATGGGTAACAGATTGCCTGGGTTACCTGTAATTAGTGCTCACTTGGCTTTAACATACATGTGATTCTGCCAGTGATATGACAAAAATACCATAATGTTTTATAAAGTGGCACCAATGAACAACATTAAAAGTATTAGAAGAAACTGTATAAAGCAAGACACGCCTTAGATTCTAATGGACATAGCATTGTTGATCCATTGAGTAAGGAAGACATTAACTGAGCATTTGGATAATGGTTGACATCAAGACTTGGTGGAATACATTTGCGTTACATGAAATAAACTCATAAGTTAATTCAATGCAATTTTCTTTATGTCTTTTCATATTTAAAGTAAAGCAATTACACTGTTGTGTGACAGTAGTTTAAAAAATAGGGCCCTTTTGAGCTGGTGAAATTGGAGTCAGGGCTTGTGATTTTGTTAAAGTCACCAGTCCTGGACCTTTATCTGAAAATTTGTTTCTTTGAGCACTGCTTTCAGAAAACAAAGAACCCTGCTGATTGGTGGGCATGAAGCCAAAGGTTAAGTTTACTATGACTAATGGCTTGCGAAATGGCTTTTGTTCAACAATATGAGTTCTGCTTAACATATTTCACCAAACTTTGCATATGGATTGCCTTACACAAGACAATGAACCCTGTTGATTTTCAGGCCTTAAGGTCAACAGTCAAGATCACTGTGACTGACCATAGTGTTATGTATGGCTGTATTGTGTGCTTAACTTTTGTCCATGAGTGTAGATTATACTTTAAGATAATGGTCATTTGTAAATGGTATGTTTAGATAGCATTTGAGTTCAAGGTCAGTCTTGTTTACAGCTAGACTAGGTTTTTCCATTGGAAATCTTTATATTCTGTTGTATTTCAAGTGAAATATCTGTATAATTAGGGATTTTTATAAATAAATAATTCATTCTTGTTTTATATAAGTCTGTGGGAATCATGATCAAAATTAGAGTTACACCGAGATATAATTTGACAAGAATTATTTAAAATTGTTCATTGGAATTACAAGGTTTTCATTCACTTAAGGATTTATATATACACTACTTTGGGATTATTGTGAACTCATTCAAAGACATTCAGAATTTCATCATTGTGTAACATTAGGGCATTGAAGACTATTGGAATTAATTTGGAACATTCTGTATTTTTGGACCTGTGTTAGGACCTTTAAGATTATTGGGGATTTAATTTACAAAACTGTTAAGTGTCTCTTGATATTTCACTTTGTATTGTAGAAAATTATTGGTTTCACTTCTTTCTGTTACATAGTTTAAGACCTAGAGCTGGAATGGTAGTAAAAATGTTTTCATGCAATAACTAAAGGTATGCTGGACATGACTGTACCAAACTTTAAAGATGGCTGGTACTTTAAGGAAGCCCGTTCATTTTGAGGTTCAAAAGTCAAAGTCATTTATCACAGAAATTAATATGGTTGATGCACAATAATTTCAGTTGTACTAAACATATGTGCAGCAAACTTTATTGATATAATGCTCTTGATGATTGCAAAGAAATTTAATAATTTTTCATTTAAAGGTCAAAGATCAGGTCATTGCAGTGTGAAAGAGGGAAGTAAGTTTTTGGATAATTACGTGATATACCATCACCAAGCTTGACAACTAGTTTGCCCCTTATAAGGGAAAGAAGCCTAAATAATTTAGGTTATGATCAAGGTCACCATGACCCTTAACAAGACAACGTTTAGGCATATTATATTGGGTATTGACCACCATGTTGCATCACAATATCTATCATGATTAATTCATCTTCATTAAGATAGGAATCAAATTATGATCAATCACATGCAGTATGATAAATCACATACATAAGTAAGCAAACTATAAAGAGATAAGCACATTCATTACAACATGAATCATACACGTCAATTAGCAAACTATAAAGAGATAAGCACATTCATTGCAACATGAATCACATATATTAGTTAGCAAACTATAAAGAGATAAGCACATTCATTACAACATGAATCACATACGTCAATTAGCAAACTATAAAGAGATAAGTTTATTCATTACAATAGTTTTCCAGAGAGTAAGAATACAAAAGAAACAAAGTAGCATTTCAGTTTGTTGTCCAGGGAAGCAATAATCAGTATTTCGCGTACAGAATTGTGCAAAACAAACATTGATCATATCGTTGGAGAAATCATTTGAGGGGTAGGCTAAATTAATGGAATGAACCAAATTAAAGTTTGTATTTTGCGTATAATTGTTTTACTTTTTACATTTTTCAGATAATAATAATAATAATAATGATAATGAGGACTTTGTATAGCGCCTAATCTTTAGAAGCTCAAAGCTCTTTACAACATTTGACAACACTTGAAAAAAACATATATAATGATATGATTACAAAAATAAAAACAAACACCACGAAATTAGAAAACAGAAAACATGCTGTAAATATTTAAGGTAAGGATACATTATTAGGTCTTTAAGTCTGTTCTTGCAGTTGAAATAGGTGAGTTTTAAAAGCGCTCTTGAATGAGATCACCGTGTCTTTGTGTCTAAGTGCAGTGGGCAATTCGTTCCACGTTGTTGGGCCCTGGTATGCAAAAGAGCATTGTCCATATGATTTCATTTTCATAGTGGGAATAATGAGAATATGAGTGTCAGAAGAGGAGCGTAAGTATCTTGCAGGTGTGTACACATGGGTGAGGTCAGATAGGTATATTGGACTGGAGCCCGTCAGTGAAATGTAGCACAGAGAACAAATTTTGTGTTTAATTCTGGATTGTATGGATAGCCAGTGTAGGGTACAGAGCAGGGGAGAGGCATGCTCTGATCGTGGTACTCGAAGGATGATCCGAGAAGCTGTGTTTTGAACTTTTTGAAGTTTCTGGAGTAGATATTGAGACGAACCAGACAGAATTGAGTTACAATAGTCCAGTCTTGAAAGTACTAAGGAACACACAAGTGTTTCAGTGGCATCAACTGAAAGATACTTGCGAATGGAGCTGATGCGTCTCAGCTCAAGATATGCAGCCTTGCATATGTTCATGACATGTTGATGCAATGAGAGAGTACTGTCAAGAGTGACACCGAGGTTTCGTACTGACCGTGTGAATTTAATGTTGGTGTTGCTGATATTTATTGTCTGAGGTAAAGGATGTGAATGAGAAAGTCTTTGTGTTGTTTCAGTTTTATCATCATTCATCTGCAGCTTGTTACATGTCATCCATGATTTCACATCGGAAATGCACCTCTCTACGCCTTGGATGGTAGCTTCAACTTCAGCTGGATGGCTAGATTTGTATATTTGGGTGTCATCAGTATACAATTGGTGAGACACTGGATGATGATCTATGACACTTGAGAGTGGCTGAGTGTATAGAATGAAGAGAACAGGTCCAAGAACAGACTCCTGTGGAACACCACAGCATAGTTCAACTGGGCTGGAGTGTTTTCCATTTGCGGACACAATTTGTGTCCTGTTGACCAAGTAGGACTTGAACCATAGTAAGGCCGTATCATGAATGCCAAATACATGCTGGAGACGGTGAAGTAATATATCATGGTCTGTAGTGTCAAATGCTGCAGACAAGTCAAGGAGAGTGAGAACTGTAATCTTTCCGCTATCCAAAGCAGAGAGAAGGTCATTGACTACTTTCAGAAGAGTAGTTTCAGTACTGTGACAAGGGCGATATGCAGACTGTACATTGCTAAAAAGACTGTTTGAATTCAGATGAGATACAAGTTGGGATAGAACAACTTTTTCTAAGATTTTTGACATGAATGGGAGATTAGAAACTGGGCGGTAGTTCTTTAAATCATTATGGTCGAATGTTGGTTTCTTCAGCAGAGGCTTTACAATGGCAGTTTTGTAAAATGATGGGAATTCCCCAGGTGAGAGAGAGGTATTAATAACATCAGTTAGTGAAGGCAATATTAGATCTAAGCACTCAAGCAGCAGTGATGTCGGAATCGGATCAAGTTCGCATGACTTTAGTGGACTCTTCATTACGATTTTATGTACTAAATCCATAGAGACAGGTTCAAATGCTGCTAATGGTTGCCACTGAAATTCTGTATCACAACTGTATGGTGATGACGAGTCAATTGAAATTGTGTTGTCAAGTTTATCTCTTATGGTTTGTACTTTGTCACGGAAGAAATTTGCAAACAGGTCTGGAAGGTCGACTAGAGAGAAGGTAGCTTGAAGTGGTGTACATTTGTTCCTTGACATTATCTTGTTAGTAATCTCAAATAGCTCTTTGCAGCTGGAACTTTCCGTGATCTTAGTACTGTAGTGGGCTGATTTCGCTGCATGGACTATGTTTGTGATATTCTTCTTAGCGGCATCATAGATTTGCTTAATGAATAGTGAGTCTGTTGGAAAGCCAAAGCCTCTCAGCTTTACGGTGGTCTCTTTTAGCAGTGCGAAGCTGGTCCCTAACACTGCTATACCACAGAGAACACTTTTGAATTGATACTCTGCACTTGGTTGCTGGGGCATGTTTGTCAAGAATGAACGCAGGCAGTTATCAAGTTGTTCTGCTGTAGGAGGTAAGCTAGTTGTTAGGTTTGCTTGGATGTCATGCATTAGTTGGGTTCTGTTTATCATACGGAGGTTTCTCTTAGTAGCGAATAAAGGTGACGGGTTAGGGACTGATACGTCAAGATGGCATATAATGCAGAGGTGATCTGATGAAAGTTCGTGGGACACCAGGGAGGACTGTAGAATATTATCATCAGGTCTGTAAAGAATCCAGTCTAAAATGTGACCATGTTTATGGGTTGGTTGGCTAACTGACTGAGGTTGAGAACGTGAATGGAATCTAGGAGTTTTGATGTGCATGGGTTTCCAGGACAGTCAAAGTGAAAGTTGAAATCTCCAAGAATAATCAGGTTGCCACCTATCGAATTTCCATCCTCCAGGAGATTCGGAAACTGCTTCAAAAAGAGAGATTCTGTCAGCTTGTTTTTTCTACTAGGAGGAGGGTGGTAGAGGCAGAAAAAATGGACTGACCTTTGTTCCAATGTGAGTGTAGTTTGGACTAGTTCAAATGATGTGTGGTAGAAATTGAAGGTTGTAGTGTAGTTAAGACGGTTGATCATGGAGTTCTTTGCGATGACAGCAATTCCACCTCCGCGAGAGTGGCGGCGGAATGACTTGATGGAGTAACCGGTGGGTGTTAGATCCGCGCACGTGGGTTCATCGCTTGATGTTTTTAGCCATGTTTATTTAATTTAATTTAAAAACTTAGCATATAAAATTGCTTATAAGTCAAGTTGAGTATGGGTTGACTGTCTCCTTTTTAGGGCTGTGAAGAGTCAATTTCTCTTTGATCCTTCTATAAGTTGGGCAAGTCAGAGTTGTCTGAAGAGGTGACTTCTTGTCAGAGAGTCAGAGTTGCACTTTGGAAAAATAAACAAGACCAAATGGATAGATTGATAGGAAAAATAACACCACCACCAAAGTAAGATATGATTATATTATTTATTGAGTGGAATTTGTCACAAAAGATTTAAAACTTACAATTTGTTGCAAAAAAATCCATCAAAATCCATATATCTATATGATAAATCCATCAATTTAATTAATAGGTCACATACAGGTATAAAAACAGTTCACAATGATTCAGTTCACATTATCACATAATATTTTAATTCCATAAATCTTACAAATAAACAATGAATGTTGAGTCCACATTTTTCTGATTCACAGTATCCTATAAATGTAGGCATCTGATGTCATCTGGTACAAAGTCCAAGAATTCATTTTCATTGTCTGATTAAGTTTTGAAATCCTCCATCGTCAAAGAATCATAAATATCATCAGATTCCCTTTCCTTGCCTTTACTGTTTTATGTGGGTGCTTTTGTAGAGGCTGAGTTTGGGCTCTGTAACTGACACTGCAATCATACAGTCTTCAAAATCTATTAAAGGATGCAACTGAACACGTGTCAGCAGTGCGGCAAGATCATAGGGAGTTCAAATAACCATCCTCTGTTACTTGGCACTGAGCAAACTCACAACTTGATCAAAGGGCTGTCACATGGGAAAACATGGGGTGCTGTCTTTACAAGCTAAGTCATTAAGGTCAGACACTTACAGGAATGTGTAGAACTCTACTTGGAACTGAACAAGTACATGTATTAAATTTGCGGCTTGCTGAAAAGATTGTCAGCTTGAAAAGAAAGAGAAGGCTGCCTTTACAAGTCAAGGGTTAGATGGGTCACATGCATTGGCAGAAACATGGGAAATATCACTTGGGAGTTAAATCTTACTTACGGAAAAGGAAAATACTAATTAATTTAAAACTAGTTTTGCATCAAACATTGTACTCATACAGCAAAACACAAATACTAATACAAATGCAGGTTGTTAGGACTTGTACCAAAGCAGTATACTTGCTAGTAAACACTCACAGTAAACAACATTGCCAGACACTTCACATTGTTGTGGTTAATATTTAATTTACCCATAATATTTTCTAATTATTAAAGTCTGAATAACTGTAGATAAAAGTATTGAGCAATGAATACCATCATGAAATAGATAAACATAGTGCATACTATATACGCATTTCTGAGTGGGAATAGTGGCATGAACATGTAAAAATATTTGAATTAGCTTGTATTTCTGTTTACTACACATATCTAGAGTTTGTAACATTACCCCTAGATTTATCAAAGTTTTTGTATGTTGTGCTTATAAATGATGCCTACTCTGCACAATATTATAAGTTCTTTTTAAATTTTCAATTGTGTTCTAGGGAAATAAATTATTTGTTGAAATTTACAAAACTTGTTGGTTTTCACTCTTTTCTGTTACTTATTTTAAGACCACAGAGGTGTAACAGTAAAAAAAAAACATCGACTTCTAAGTGAGTATAGAGAGTACATTTTTTATGCACATTTAGGGAGTTAAATTAGTTAGGGAGTTAAATCCATGAGGTAAGCATGCATAAAAGGAGAAATCATATCAGATTAATGGCTGAAATTTCTTAATGGAGTATTCGCCTTTAATATATGCATGATTTTCTTTTGCTACAGGGTAAAATGAGTTATAATGGATTATCTTTCTTGTCTTGCTTGTTTCTCTTTATCAATCTCTATATCAATTTGTTTAGCTCATCTATCTCTCCTTTGATCTGTTTAGCTATCTACATCTATCTCACTTTTGATCTGTTTAGCTATCTACATCTATCTCTCTTTTGATCTGTTTAGCTATCTACATCTATCTCTCTTTTGATCTGTTTAGCTATCTACATCTATCTTTCCTTTCATCTGTTTAGCTATCTGCATCTATCTTTCCTTTCATCTGTTTAGCTATCTGCATCTATCTTTCCTTTCATCTGTTTAGCTATCTACATCTATCTCTCCTTTGATCTGTTTAGCTATCTACATCTATCTCTCTTTTGATCTGTTTAGCTATCTACATCTATCTCTCTTTTGATCTGTTTACCTGGGGCCCCGAGTGGCCGAGTGGTCTAAAGCGCTGACCGTTACGGATCACTGCAAACTCACCTCTGTCTGCGTGAGTTCGAGTCCAGGCTCGGCTAACGTGGGTACGTGAGAAAGCCCGCCAGTAGCTTCTCGTGGGTCGGTGGATCTTCCCGGGATTTTCCAGGGTTCTTCCTCCACCATTAATACTGGCCGCCATGTATAGCCTATCTTGTGCTGAAAAAATGGCGTTAAACCCTATAAAAACAACAACAAATCTGTTTAGCTATCTACATCTATCTTTCCTTTCATCTGTTTAGCTATCTGCATCTATCTCTCCTTTGATCTGTTTAGCTATCTACATCTATCTCACTTTTGATCTGTTTAGCTATCTACATCTATCTCTCTTTTGATCTGTTTAGCTATCTACATCTATCTCTCTTTTGATCTGTTTAGCTATCTACATCTATCTTTCCTTTCATCTGTTTAGCTATCTGCATCTATCTTTCCTTTCATCTGTTTAGCTATCTGCATCTATCTTTCCTTTCATCTGTTTAGCTATCTACATCTATCTCTCCTTTGATCTGTTTAGCTATCTACATCTATCTCTCTTTTGATCTGTTTAGCTATCTACATCTATCTCTCTTTTGATCTGTTTAGCTATCTACATCTATCTCTCTTTTGATCTGTTTAGCTATCTACATCTATCTTTCCTTTCATCTGTTTAGCTATCTACATCTATCTCTCTTTTGATCTGTTTAGCTATCTACATCTATCTTTCCTTTCATCTGTTTAGCTATCTACATCTATCTCTCCTTTGATGTCTATCCTCTGATCTGTTTGACTATCATATCTATCTATCCTTTGATCAGTTTTGCTATCTATGTATCTATTAGTCTGTCTTGGGATTTCACTGCATTTGATACTTATGTCATCTCACCTTTCTTTAATTTAAACAGAACAAGAGAATAGCCAAGAGTTTGACAGTCAGCGTCAGTTACCTTGGCAACCCTTCATATGCAGTGGCATCAAGAACCTGTGCTCTGTTCACATACAGTTGGAAAAAGTTTGCAGATAATACCTTTGCTCTCCTTCAGAAATTCAACACAGCTCCTGCACATCAGAAGACATGGTATGTAGACCTCAGCTTTAGCTGAGTTTCTTATTTAATTTTGGTGAAGTGATACTTAAGTATTTGTTCAGTGTAGAAATAGGTAGATGTGAAGCTATTATTACTTACCTTCTTAATGTTGAAATAGGTATGAAGCTATCATTACTTACCTTAATTATAGAAATAGGTAGATATGAACAGGGCTCAAAGAAAAATTTATTTAGGCTCAGGCCCCAGGCAAAAGCCCTGACTGAAATTCCACAAGCCTGGACAATTCATATCTGTCAACTCTCAAGCCAGGAGAAAAACCTCCCGATTTTGGATGTATTTCCACACCTACCTCCCAATCTCAAAATGTCTTCCGATTTTTTGCAGAGAACTCCCGATTATTACATTATGTCTACCAATTGTCATTTCTCAAAAAAAATAACAAACCATACATAAATAGATATATCGTATGCAATCCACAGATGCCATATTCTATTTTATCACTTGCGAATACAGCTGTGACATATTATTAATATCACACTATAAAGTCTTTTTCTTCAGTCAATAAAATGTTAAGATTAAACATTATTTACGTAAATTTCAGATTTTTTAAACCCCTACAACAGTACTAGAGTAAAAATATAAAATTGTCACCAATTAGTTTCAATCCCATGAATGATCACTGTGAATGCTGTGTAATTGTCACTGCAAACAAAATCACATCTCCATTTCTGCCAAAGAAACTTGGCCAGTAAACACCTGGCATTCCTCTACTGTATATATAAACTTTAATTACCATGATTAAATTGATAGAAGGAATAAAGCAAAATATACCATGCAATGTATGTGCCCCCAAAGAACTAATTCATAGTAAATATTTTATTTAGTAAACAGTGTTACATGCCTTAAGAGTTAAACCTAAGGAAATAAGGTGGGATATAAAACGTGGGAAAAACAGTTGCCACATGTACGGTAACTTGTGACTGCAGATTTGAACTGTTAAAATGAAGTCCTAGCATGGTAAATTACAACAAAATATGGCATCGTTTATTTGCCAATCAATTGATGGTGCTTATATACACACACTGTAGCACATGGTTTCTCTGAAATATGTCCAAAGGGCAGTCATTTTCACAAGATAAATGCAATGATAAGGATTAACTGTAAATTAGTCACACTGGCCTTATGCTTGTGTACTTAAGTCTAACCTTTAGCTATTATGCAGTTTAGCCACAGCTGACCAGAATATGAAAATGGGGGCTGGTCCTGGGGGGAAAATAGGTGTGTCACAGGGAGAAATGGTGTGTCCCATGCGTGTTCGCATATTGGGGCAAGGGGGTGGGGGCAATAGTCACCTCCCCCAGTTTTACCTTTAAACATGTTTTGGCCTACATCCATGGCTGACCACTATGTGTCCCCCCTATAAAAAAATTTTCTGCGGGTGCCTCTAGTGCGTCCTTTGAGAATTTCACCCTTATTGTACTTGGAAGACCGGTCAATATTTATTGAAACCGGTACTTAAAAAGTGACACGTAAAAAACCTCCCTATTTTATGTCCCAATCTCACTATTTTATTTGTTATTCTCCCTACTTGGCTTTTGAAAAGTTGACAGGTATGCCAGACTCCAATTTCCACAAGCCCAAAATTTCCCCCTTTTTTAATATTGTCGCACAATGTTGCAATAGCTACAATTCGAATATAAATTTAATATAAACGAATTACACTGGGCCATAACTGAAATGATCATGCTTTGCATTCTGTATATGCAGGGAAGTCCGACTTCAAAGAAACATTGCCGCAGTTCACAAACTTGTCAAAAATATAATACATAGGCTTAAACATTCTCATTCAAAGCAATAATATGTAATAACTTTTGTTCTTGAATCTATCATCTCTTTGATTGACCTATAATGGGTTGTTCCACTTCCTGATCCTACCTATTCAAATTAGCACAATGGGTTCACCCAATGAAATCTTCAAAACATCTCACTAGCTATTGTCAGCCAGTTAATGTGAAACTTTGATTTTGTAGCTGACCTCTTTTCCTTATATTGCTGCAATTTAAACTGCCCAAGGATAGTTTTCTATCAGTTCCAATCATTACAGATCACTGTTTATACATACTACATGTAACGGGCATAGGCTGAAAGGGTTTTTCGGTTTGTTTGGGTGTTGTTGTTTTTTTTAAGATTGCTGAAAATTGCGTTTGCTCAAAACACGACCATGTCAGGAGGTTTGGGAGTACAAAATCATATTTTTAGCAAAGCATCCATTTGATTAAAATCAGATCTCAATTTCACGTAGGACAGTGGTAATCTAATTCAGATTGCGCTGTGTTATGGCATGTATGTCAAAATCTTGAAAGTACATTTACTCATTTTATCAGAGCAATCAGTTTCCTCAGGCAAACTATTTATTTTTTTTTGACAAGCCTGATGGGCACCTCACTTGGAATACAGGAAGGGCCCGAACTAAAATTAGAGGGGCCCTGGGCATTGGGCTGTCGGATATTTTGAGCACTATATGAAATTATTATTCCTTACCTTCTTAATGTAGGAATAGGTAGATATGAAGCTATCATTACTTACCTTAATGTGGAAATAAGTAGATATAAAGCTATTATTACTTAAAATCTTAATGTAGGAATAGATATGAAGCTATTATTACTTACCTTCAGAATGTAGAAATAGGTAGATGCAAAGCTACTATTACTTCTTAATGTAGGAATGGGTAGATCTTCTACTTTACCTCTTTTCGGTTGTCCCTCATGTCTGATGATGATGCTAGTTGTGCAGCCAATGGTGACTACACATGCGGCTACTGAGTCCAAAGCTGGATGTACACAGGATTTTACAGGTTGGCATGGGAAAAGTCTGTAGATGTGATGGTCTGGGATGCTGCGATGTGCCATTTTTCCCTCGTGGTTGTGAGGTGTTGGCGGCAGTCATCCTCGACTAGTTCAACAGCCTTTGAGATGAGCATGTGCCAGTTAGACCAGCCAATGGACAAGGCTTCCAGCTCACTGGGTTGGATTCCGCACCACTTCAGGTTACACTTAAGGTTGTCTTTGAACCTTTTCCTGGAGCACCCTTGTTTCAGCTTTTCCTGCTAGAGCTCACCATAGAAGAGCTGTCTTAGTATTCTGGCTTCCTCCATCCGAATGATGTGGTCAGACCATCTGAGCTGGGCTTTCAGCAGTACTGCCTTGATGCTAATAACACCAGCCTGTTGAGGACTTATAAGTTAGACACCCTGTCTTGCCATGGATGTGCATGATTGACCATAGTGACTGTATGTGGAATTGCACAAGCTGCTTCACAAACCTGTGGTATAGCAGTATACAGTCCAGGTTTCACACCTGTAGAGCAAGGAGATGAGGATGACAGCCTTTTAGACCTTGATATTTGTGGGCATCCAAATGTCATTTTTCAGCAGGACTCTGACATGAAGTCTTCCTAGGACTTGGCTTGCTTTCCAGATCCTGGATGTAATTTCATTGTCCAGTGACCCATCTGAAGACATTGTGCTTCCTAGGTATGTAAAGCTCTCCGCATTCTTCAACTGGCTCCCCTTGACCTTGATGATGGGTTGTGGTGGGTTTTTTTTTTAAGGAACTGACTGAAGTAGTGTCCAGGTTTTTTGTCTGACAAAACAGCCTGGATGCCTCAGAAAACTTATTCACAATGGTCCTTGTGTGCAGTAAATTCACAGTCATCTGCAAACAGGGCTTTGATAAATGGTCTATCCAGTGTTTTTGTTCGTGCAGAGAGCTGTTGCAAGCCAAACAGGGATCCATCAAGGAGATACTTATGTAGACTCCAGTGTCTAGGTCTTTCACTGCATGGAGTAGGACTTGGGTGAAGAAGAGGTTGAACAGCACAGGTGTGAGCACACAGCCCTGCTTCACTCCAGTCAAGATACCAAGGTGCTCTGAGCACTTTCCATTGGCCAAGACCTCTCCTGTCATGTCGTCATGCAACAACTTAATAAGGGTGGTGAATTTTCTTGGACAGCCAAGTTTTCCAAGGACAAGCCACATGGCTTCTCAATTTACAGAGTCTAAAGCCTTGGTGAGGTCAATGAACACTGTATAGAGATCCATGTGCTGTTCTTTGCATTTCTCCTGTATTTGCCTTGCACAGTGAAGGTCATGTTGACTGTGCTAAGGCCTGGACGGAATCACCACAGACTTTTAAAAAGTACTAGTACAGTCAAGTATGGGTTGCACAACAAAACCTTTGTGCGAGAGCTCTTAAAGTGGGGAAAGTCATTGCACAGGGGTGATCCCATTTTCTCAGCTGCAGGAGCCAGTTCCCAGTGGCACAAAGAATCACTATGGCTGGAGACTCTTTTGGCTGCACTGGATGACCTTGACTTCCAATGTGCCTCATCAGTGTCGTTCGCGCTCCACAGCACCTTGCTGGTTGACCATCGTGGTAATTGGGTTGACTATGATCTCATTCACCCAGTCAGCCGGATCCAAGCTTACTTCAAAAAGTAGGCAGGTCCCTCTATTTAACCCATAGCTGGGGCAGTGGTTGGAGTGATGTCAGAGTTTGTCTACACACTGGTGGGCCTGCATGCCACACCTCTTGGGCCCACTGCTGCTTCGAGATCCCCTTCAGTTAAGCCTGGGGTTGAATGATGCCAAGTTATCATGTGTTGCCACGAGGAGGCACCGTAGGAGTCTTGGCAGTAGATAGGCTATGTACCGGCAGAGGGAGGCTTACACACTTGGCTTCCCTTTTTGCCACTGGATGTTCGGGGCTTGCCAGTGGCAGCCACTGGAAGCAGATTTTGCAAGCACCAACTACAACTACACTACTGCATTAGACACATCACACGCACCCTGTGGCACTGCCACTAACTCACATCAGTGTATAACAAAATGGGTTGGAAGAAAAGAAGGTGAAACTAAGTCTTATATCTTCATTCCTTTTCAAAACACAATTTTTTTAAAACTTTGAATAAACCATAGTTCTGTATATCACACTATTCTTGCTATTTTGTGGTTTCATATATATCACAATGCTTGGTTTATATGGTTTGGTACATAGTATGGTTGGTGGAAATGGACTGCGACTTCTATGTTATGTGTTTAACTTTTGTTCTTGATGTGTCAAGGGAAAGGAAATATCTTGTATTTTTGTTTTAACTTCTTGTAGAAAAGTAATTTGACCAGTGCTGGTATACCATCCAGCCAGCTTAAAACAAATTATTACAGCCTAACATACTAACCAAATTTATAAAACATTCAGAGTGCTGCAGTAATTCTATATTAGTTACTGGTTAGACAAGAATTGTATCTGGTATTGGAGTCTGTTATGATCAGTGGATTGTGCTCAACATTGTCGGACTTTCTCTCTGTATACTGTATGAAGCTGTTGGCCTAAATTACTGACCAAAATCACCTTTTTTCACATTCTTTTTTATATTGGGCTTCTGGTGGTCCAGTGGTCTAAGATGCTTACCTTTACAAATCTCTGACATCTCATGTCTTTCTGCATGGGTTTGGGTCTCAGACTTGGTTACCTTGGGTATTTGTGAAAGCTTCCCAGTAACTTTTTGTTGGTTGGTGGTTCTTCCTGCACCAAATATAATACTGGCTGCCGTGTATAGCTTACATGTTAAGAAATGGATTAAAACCCATACCAACCAACCAGCCATCCTTTTTCATTATAGGCAAATTCAATCA
Source organism: Megalonaias nervosa (assembly GCA_016617855.1). Classification (NCBI taxonomy): domain Eukaryota; kingdom Metazoa; phylum Mollusca; class Bivalvia; order Unionida; family Unionidae; genus Megalonaias; species Megalonaias nervosa. Next base: position 66,975 of record JAECUM010019592.1, read on the forward strand.
TTCACACACATGTATAAATTAACCTAACCTTCATTTTATTGTCTCACTGCATATGTATGGTAGCTTGTTGGTATCACTTTCAGAGGGCATTGGTGTTAATGTTAATGTTTAGTCTTGTGTTTATGCAAATATGTGTTCTTAGTTATCTGGAATATCATTTAATCTATTGCAGGAGCCCTCACATCATCTGTATGGGACTTTCAGCCAGTAAATTCATGAATGATGCAGACAATGGTATGTCAAGTATTGAAGATATGTTCCTTAAATCAGCTGCTCAAAGCAATAGTTACTCCAACAACAGGCAGCAAATTTTAATTGAAACAACACAGTCTTCTTCCTCATTGATGGAAATGGAAGAGAAAACTACAGAGAAAAGGACAAACTCATCACTTTTTCAGAATATTGCACCATTTTTACAGAGGAGCACTGATAATAGAATTAATAGCTGTGATAATGAAACGTGTAATAACTCTGCATCATCAGTGACAGTCTGTGACTTGGATGAAAAAGGTATCAAAAAGAAGGAAAATAGAGGCACATTATTTTCTTTCTTTAAACCTAAAACTGAGGAAGAAAATTGTGTTGTAGATTCAGGATCTGTGATTGATGTGGAAAGTGAGAATGACAACTCAGACACTGAAAGCAATCATGCAACATTCATTCAAGATAATCATTGCAAAACAGACTTTTTGCACAAAGGACTTTTTGCTTCCAAATTGCAAAGCATGACAGAGAAAGATGTATCTGAAAAACAAAAATCTGACAGGAATTCAGTAAGTGTTCTTGACCTGATGAAGGAGGCTGATATGAAACATAAAGTCTCTAAGAAGTCAACAGATTTGATTTCTGTGTGTAGTACTAGCAAAGGGAATGTTAGCAGAAATAAACAAATTGAAAACTCAATTCTGGTTGAGGATGAAGAGTGTTCCTCAGACATTGATATTTTACACAATTCTGCTGCAGAAAATTATAAGGTGATAGATTTAAGCTGTAAAGAAATAGTTTCAAAGTCTGCAAAGGGACAGATTTCAACTAATGATGACTACCTCCCTTGTGAAAACTGTGGAGAACTTGTGTTGATATGGGAAATGCCAGAGCATCTGGACTTTCATTTTGCCATGGAACTTCAAAATGATATCAATACACCCTCTCATAGCGAGATGGCACCATTTGTTAGTAGTACTCCGATTTCTGGTGGTAAAAGAAAATTAAGTAATGCAGTCAGTAGCACAGGCAGCAGTAAAAAGGTCCGAACATCAGAGATGAAGTCTACAAAGTTAGATATGTTTTTCATAAAGAAAAACTGAGTCATTGATTCATACCTCAAAATCTGCGTTTACATTTTCATATATGTAAATAGCTTGATACCGTGGCAAAAAAAATATTATTAAAAACTTTTTTCATGAGTACATAATACAAGCACATGTAGAATCTTTTTTTTTATTAATATGCATTCATATTTAACATATTTAATTATTTTGAGAAAAAAATGGACTAATCTGATGAAGTTTGTATTTCTTGTGCAATCTTTCATTTTATTGTCATTTTGAAGTAATGTCAGAACATGTTAGTTTATGAAATAAGTACCTATTTTTACTGTAATCTTATTATATATATATATCCATTTATGAATATTATGTTTGTTAATATACAATTGTATACACACAATGTTTAATTGTTTTATTTTTGGATTAAATATTTGTTAGGTTATTTTCCAGTTCGGCAGATGACAGTATCCTAGTTCAGTTAGCCCAGATGGCTAAAATTTAAGGGGAAGTGATATTTCATGCAAGTAGCCCAATTTTTTTCACATTATTAAGAAGAGGAAAATTGGAAATCCTCACCGAACTAGTAGGTCCAAGTCAGAATTGTTGCCCCAAGCTGTCCGTAGCATAATCTGAAATCACCTGCCTGTCTGCATATAAGGTCTTCTGGTGTTGGCCCCAGACTGCTAGTTGGGAGAATGCTGGTTGCAAGTCAGGGCATTTTAAGGCATGGTAAAATGTCTTTGAGGGAATCCTATTTATGAGAAGAATTTTTATGCACTTGTACATTTTAGATAAAAACAATTTCTTATGGAAGTGAAAAATAGAAGGATATGATGCCAAGATATTGCCCAAATTACATGTGCCTAATGTTGTGATGAACAGTGTATTAACTCTTTGAGATTTAAGACGTGGTGGTTCTAAGGGAGGGCAAGGTGCAGTTGGCTAAAAACAACACTATCCTATATAATATTATAATATCTAATTAATGGATAACTGTACATACGAGTGATGAGGTCCATAAACATTACCGGTGGCATAGGTGAGAGCACGAGATAGTGAAGGAGCTAAAAGTTACTAGGGGGTGGGGTGCTAAAAACTTTGTTGATTTATATGAATTATAATCTTTATTTTCCTACACTATTTATCAAATGACTTTTAATACAGATGGATATAAGATCTGTAAAAGTCACATAAAGTCCATAAATTGAAAACAGATTCTAATATAAATCAGTTTGATATGCAATGTGCATAAAGTCACACATTGGTAAAGTTGGATTTGCATCCTGTTTAATAAGTAAAAAATAATGAACTGAAGCTTTATAGATAGAATTGCACTTTTAAAAAGCCAGATTCATTAATGTGTTTCACTAGTTTATTCATGAAGATAGTGATTTTAAATTTCATGCTTCATAGGTATCACATTGCAATGACTAAATACAGCCCTACATCTTCTGTACTAATGAAAACAGTACATAGGACATGTTAGTGAAGATACTAAAACATAAAGTTCACAACATATATAACTAACTGTGTTTGTCAGCAAATCAGAAGAAAAAAAAAACAATTATTCCTTAGACACTTTGGACAGTTTTGTTAACAATAGCTGCAACCATAATTGTTAATATTAGTACATTTTCAGGGATGTCACAAGTGACAATGGCACCAAAGTTAATGACTATATTATGACTTTTTTCCACTGGAGATTTTGACATGCAGCTGATCAAAAAAGCTTGTGATATGGGCAGATGTGTTGGAATGCAGTTTGGCAGCCAGATTACAAGAAAATTCACACCCAGACTAACTGTTTTTAATTTCTAAGATCCAGTGCTATAAATCACAATTCCAAGTGAATAAATAAGAACATAAATTCATGCAATATTGTGAAAAATAAGTTCAAAATAGATGTGTAAAATGCATTATGCTTTGATCCCCCCATTTGTAATATGATTTATTTTATCCCCCTCCATTGTGATTCTTTTTATTCCTCTGTGGTATGTAATACAGGTTGGGGTTTGGGCTATTTACCAATTAATACCTTAGCCTTGTATATAGGGTACCATGTGCAACTGTGCTTATGCACACTCTGGGGTGTGGGGAGAACCTCCGTGGCAGCAACAAGCACCTACTCTTTTCAAACAACATGGAGGGATAGTTTACCGCCACAGGGTGTGACTCGCCCTGCACATCCTCATCTGATAGTAGACAATTTACTATCTTACCCACCCATGATGTTAATGGAGGTGTTTGGAAACAACCGGAATTTAAACCTGGATCCTCTTGCAACAATGCAGGAGGTCACAGGTTCAAACCCCAGCTGAATCATACCAAAGACTCTTTGGCATATCAGAACAATGAGCAATGGCATTTGGGTCCAATCGTGACACTGCTTCGGTGGCCTAAGTTGTTAGAGTGTCTGCCCTGGATGTGGGATGTTGTTGGTTCAAACCCTGGCTGAGTCATACCAAAGGCTTATAAAAATGGTACTAACAGCTGCCTTGCTAGATGCTCAGCATTAACAGGTTAATCTTTGGACCAGTTGGTCTGGTTTCAGGATAATGTGACTGGGTGGGACATGATGCTACAGGTCTGTGGCATGATGCCCGAGTGCTAGACATTATTATAACTGCCACACTGCAGACATTTTAGCGATATGACTGAAAAATTGTTAAAGCTACAGATCACACGCTCAGACACCTCTAGCGACAGAGGACTGTGCGAACCACTTAGCCACCACCAGTTGTTACTATGTCCATCTGTCTTTCTGTCAGTTTAAATAATTTTAGTTTCAAGCATAACTGTTGAACTGCACAGTGTGTTTTAACTAAAGATGGTTTACATAAAGTAAGTTGCATAGAGGTGCCTTTTCATACTTAGAATTTTCCAAATTAAGTTCTTTTTATGTTTCCATGGAAACAAAGTATAGCATAAGTAGTATGTAAATTGAAAGTACTATGTCATAGGGTGCTTTATGTAGGAGTCTTTATGTATGTGGAAGATATGTCACTGTAAAATGACTTGTTCACAGAATTAAAAAGCTAATAAGCACTTTGTTGCTTAAGCCCATCATGTTTTACAGTCGTGTATTTAGTCTGACACAATTAAGAAAAGAAAACATAAACTTTAATGGGAAATTTTATGATTCAAGCATGAAGGTTAAAAGGGATGAGAAGAATGGACACAAAATGTCAACAGGTAAGGCTTTCACAGCTTTCCATCATAAACTAAGGCATAAATTCATTAAGATTTGGTTTTGTGGGTTTTGGTTTCGTGTAAAACTGACATTAGGGAAGAAAATTAATTTTTTGAATGTAGACACCATAAACAGTTTGATTTCAAGGGTACTTTTGTTTTCTAAATTGCATGACCACTTATGAAACTCACATACTTTTCTTTGTTTCTTTGTTTTGTCAAAGATATCTATGATTGATGTTTGAAATTCTTACCAATTAGATATAAATATGACTTAAGTCAACAGGTTTTTCATTTTCTATAACACTTTCAAGAGTTGTCAGCTTTTATGAAAGTCTGTTGGAGTATTTACAAGAAGGAATCTGTTATGACCAGTAGTTGTGTATCATTGTAAAATACCTTGATATGCCAGTGTTGGAGCTATGCAGCCATACTGTTTACATCAGGTACAGTTTACAGTATTTCCTCACTTTGAAAAATTCAAAGTAAAAAAAAATCTAAACTATCTGCCTGCTTTCTGTCCATCTGCCGAGTTTTCCATTGTCTTGCTTATTTACTATGTTGACATAGATCTGGATGAGCAATAGTAAGTAGGAATGAACATTGACAAAATAAAATAATCCCCGCCAAATCACTTTTTCGTATTTCTCCTAACATAATCTGGAAGGAGTCTTCATGATAAATTCTTTAAAAAGTAGGGGTGGTTGTATTGTTTAATATAGCATTCTGCCTACTACTAGCATGGTTCTACAATGTTTGAAAAGTCTGGAATTGTTATTCGATTATAGATTTATCATTAGAGATATACAGTATGTAAAATTAGCAAAGTTATACAGGTATAAATTTGAAAAAAGCAATTAGAGAAAATGATGTAGAAGTAAAAGAAAATAAAATTTCTGTGTTTTATAATAACTATCACTACACTGTCATAATTTAAAAAAAAAAGTTTGATATGCTTATCTGTAAGAACTACTGTGGTAGGGATATTTTATTTTTTCTTTCTTTAAGTACTCTCTGCCTTTGGTGTTCTTCCTTAGTCTAATTCCGTCTACACATCTGTCCATCCATCCTTGATCCATCTGCATACTTGCTTGTCTATATTGATTGCATTTAATTATCTGTCTCTGTTCATTATCATATGTCCATTTGTTTATTGATTGTATTTAATTATCTATGTTCATTATCAAATATCCATTCATCTATTGATTGTATTTAATTATGTCTCTGCTTTATCACAAGTCCATTTATCTATTGATTGTATTTAATTATCTGTTTCTGTGCTTTATCACAAGTCCATTTATCTATTGATTGTATTTAATTATCTATGTTCATTATCGTATGTCCATTTGTCTGTTCATTGTATTTAATTATCTGACTTCATTATCACATATTCATTTGTCTGTTGATTGTTTTTATCTGTCTCTGTGCTTTATCACAAGTCTATTTGTGTATTGATTGCATTTAATTATCAGTGTTCATTATCATATGTCCATTTGTCTATTGATTGTATTTAATTATCTGTCTCTGTGCTTTATCACAAGTCCCTTTGTCTATTGATTGTCTATCCACCCATCTGAATGTACCCAACCCACCAACTTTAATTTTCTGCTCAAGTGTAAATATGTATACTAAAGTATGTGAGGTACTTTGGCATCCAACTTGATCGGGTTTGTTTCACCTAATATACTTATCCATGAACTGTTGAGCTGTCTTGATGATGTACTTAGTATGTAGTATGTACCAGAATATTTTTATCACTAACAATTAGCCGTTGCAGTTTTGTTTCCCACCTACTATAGTGAGGGTCACCAAAATTGTGGTGAATGAACTCTGGCTTTGATCTTTTTGACAGAGTTATACATTACAGGACCATCATTGAAAGTAATAGAAAATGTGATGACTCTGTGCCAGGGAGTTTAAATAATACTGAATGAAAAATGGATCCATGACCTTAATCTTACATGTCATCAAAGTGAAAAACGAGTGCACCAGCATTCATCCATGTACCTCAAACAGCTATTGAGTTATGAATCAGAAATAAACAAAATTTGACCTGGAACAAATGAAGATAGGATTCTAAATGTGTTAAACACAACCTCTTTCTAGTATACCAAATTTTATTTCATTTATCTCAGGCAGCTCAAAAAGTTCCAGAGTGGAGAAAAATGTGTGATAACTTAAAATGTTTACTTAAACAATAAGACCCCAAAAATATGGTATGCAGACAAATATGGCATGGAGTACTTTTTAAAGTATTTAAGTACAGTTACTTTTGTTTTGTCAAGATAAAGGATAGTTCAGGTACTTCTATTCTGGCAAGTTCTATACAAGTACCCAGGACTTTTGTTTTGTTCGGTTAGAGTACATGGACAAGTACTTTTGCTTTGCCAAGTTATAGTACATGGTCAAGTACTTTTGCTTTAGAGTTAGAGTACAAGTATTTATAACTTATTTAATATGGAATACAAGTATAAACATAGTACTCATGAGTACACATGGAGTTCTGCATAGAATTCAGAAGCCTAGGACTAAACTGGACAAAAAGAGAAAAAAATTGCATCATGTTTCTTTTTTACTTACTGATCTTACTATTGTAGATACATTTTTTCCAGTCCGATAGTTGTTGCTGAGTTACTCCTTTAAGGTTGTTTGGAATTAGAGCAAAAACAAAACAGTGCTTATTAAGCCTGTTTTTATAGGCATTACTGATTGTGCATTGAGAACAATTCATGTGATTCACGATTTCTACTTCACTATTATTTAACCTGTTTGACTTTAAACGCTTTTCACATCCAGTTTTGTAGACAATGGCGCTTGTGACTATTTTTGGAGGAATTGGTCTTTTCTATAGATGATTAATCCTTTGATACCAGATTTCTTTATTCTAAGCACAAGTTATTTAAAATAAAAAGCTACTTTTAATTCTTCAGGCCGTATGATTACCAACTCAAACAAAGAAAGTATTCATTATATCCTCATTGATTTCCATGAGTTTGTTACAGAATTTGCTGACATGGCACCCCCCACCCTTCGGGTCTCCTGCCTCTCCATCCGTTGGTTGAGGTGGCAGAGGAGGAATAGATCTGGTCCTTCACAAGGCCATAACCCCTAGCAACTAAGCATTCTCCATCAGTCTTCAGGATGCATACCTCTATATACCTATCTTTCCTTCTTATATGAAATACCTCCAAAAACTGAGAATGGATGCATTTGCAAAATTGTCATACACTGCAAAGACAAAATGGACAATAAAGCTTCAAAACAAATTGCAGTCAGTGACATACTAAGGGTAAATAGCACTCTAGGTGATGATGATGGCCCAAAGGGGTTTTGGTGTCCCAAGACCTCTGGCGCCTGCAGGGGCAAAAGTAGCAAAATGAATTTTTGATATTCACATCTTAAGATAATGAGAATATCATTTACCAAGTTTCACAGCAATCCAATGAAAACTGGCACTAGTTCCATTCATAAGATTTTGTCATACACTACATTCAGCTGCAAGGAAAAACCCAATAATTTTTAAAAATTGTAAGAATAGTCACTTGTGCAAATGTGCATATTCAGCTAATGACAGAAATATTTACAAAGTTTCACTGCTTTTATCAAAACCAATGTGACTAGATGCAATGACAAGATTGTGTGATGGATAGACGCAAGGATTCCTATCTCTGGTGGGTTATAAAAAGCAACAAAACAGACCTCGTAAGAAATCAATTATCTCTTTATTCACTCAGATTTATTGCACCACCAAGTATCTGGCAACAATAGATCTTGGTATTTAGAACACAAATCTTCAACAGTCATACCTGTTACCTTTAACATATTATATTTTTCATAATACAAGGTATTTCTAAACAAATAACAAGCTGACATCATATAGTATATATAGTGGACATTATATTAATAAATTTAACTGTATAAATAAAGTTATACTTATCTGTAAGATAACAATCAGCAGAAAAATATAACAGGATTTAGATCCAAAAGTTAAGAAAATGAATGTAATGTAAACTGTGAAGTAAAAAGAGTAACAGAACCTAGGCATTTTATAACTATTAAATGGGATTTAAAGTTTGTACAAAATTAAAGACCAGCATCAGCAACATAATATTAATGCAGATGAATTTTAGAGGCTAAAATTTGGACTGGGAATAGAAACTTGAAAAGAAATACTTTTATTTTATGCTAGTCACTGAAATAGTGGATTTGCTCAAGAAATAATTTTGATAATTTGCTGGAGTGAATTGTGAAAAATATTTTTTCATTGTGGTCAAAAGACAATATAACATTATGAGCAAGAAATTTGATTCACCATTTATTTTACTTGATTGCTGTCATGCATGAGGACGAGATTCAAATCCCACATTGTGCTGATTTTTGTTCATGTGCTGTTTACCTTGAAAGAATTGTTACCTGTCTTGAGAGACCAGGTTCTCCATGTAAACATTTATTGATTATATAGTGTTAGGATCTGTTATGAGAGACCATTATGTTTTGGCAGAAAGGGTGATCACTGAAGACAAGTCCCATGGTGCTACAGAAGAGATGATATTGTGGCAAAGGATGTTGCAAAATGTGGCACAGGATGCTGCAAGAAAACTGCTACTTCAGTCTGTTAATACATATTATTAGTTGATATGCCTGATCATAAAATCAAAAGAAAATTGCTTGTTCCAAGTAAATAATTTATACATTTCTGTTCATGGATGAAAAACTTGAGTATTTCACCCAATCAGTGAAATATATCCAATATTCACTTGATAAAAGCAAATACCCTCTGGATATTTAAATAAAGTACCTATTGAGAGGCTATTCCTCATCAGAAAAAAAGAAGCTGGGGTGGGGGAACTTATGCAATACACAAATAGTAACTGATGACCTTATATCTGCAAGGCTGAAGACTACTGCAGTTTGTCACAGGTTTGCTAATAATATCATTTTACATGGAATAAATAACACACAGACCTAATTTGCTAATAATATCCCTCTTTACATGAAATAAATAACACTAAGACCTAATTTGCTAATATCCCTCTATACATGGAATAAATAACACTATGACCTAATTTGCTAACAGGGTCGTATAAATTAAAATTTTGTTAGATTAATACATTTTTTCAAGTTCAGTGAATTTAGCATATTCACAAGAAAATGTTAAGTGATATGCTCATCTGCATATTGTGTATTGTGAATTTATTTTCTTATTGTATAAAAATTTGCAAATTGTTTTTGAAAATTTTCATACAAAATTTCAGATTTACATGATTTTAAGAATCAGTGATAGAAACAAAACCCAACTTTTTTTTGACAATTATTTGATTTAATCACATCGATTGTTCATCAGTCCAGGATAATCCACTGCCCAGCAGCCAGGAAAACTTCAAATTAAAGTTGGGTAACCAAATGACTTGAGTCCTGCCAGACGATCAGCTTTTGCTGGCAATAGTTTGAATAGTGTTTATACCATGGTGTGAAATCAATCAAATATGGGTTGTCTGCAAGAAATGTCTTGTGATACAGACATTTAGTCATTCATTTTATTATTTATACATTTATTACAAAATTTTGAATAACTCAATTATAATTCATTATCTTAGATTTTTAATTAGACAACCACATTTTTAAAACATTTCTACCGCTGGTCAACAGAAAAATAATGTAAAAACTGAAGAAAAAAATACAAGAATGTAAAAGAAACATAAAATATTGTTCATACAGACCTGGACAGTCTTTGTTAAAGGACTTTAATAGAGTTTTCAGGGGCTTGATATGGCAACTACCAGTATTGTGCTTCATTGGAATGATGTAATTGTATGCTATTTATTTATTCATTTTTGGAAAACATGTAAATGAGAAAATAAATCTTGAAATTAAGAAGTTTTGGGCAAATTTCAAGGAGTTTTTATAAATGTTTCAAGGACGAAACCAACTATTTTAAATTCTAGTTTTCAAGCTTACCCTTCAAATTTATGGGGTCCTAATTGTATAATCTCTGCTAGATTAGTACATACCCTATACCTGACAAGCAGATATGGCAGTACAATAAAAATACATGTATTTACCAAAGCATGGCATAGTCTGGGAATAACTACCAGTATTGATAATGAAAGGTCTGACTATACTAAACAATGCAAAATAAAATTCTGTGGCTTAAAGAGAAATGAAGGATTCAGTGCACAGACCTAAATATCAAAGTAGATTCTCAAATTTCTGGACTGTGCATAATAATAAGTTATAATGCAAGTAACCACTGACAGAAATAGCAAACAAGGGCTAAAATCATGTTTATTATTTTTGTATTTCTGTGCACTATAATTTACTGCAGTAAATGACAGATTAGATGATATATGGTACATGAAATCCAAATAACTTGTATAAGATTTAAAAAACCTGGACAGTGTGACACAAAATTTGTAGTTCAATAGCTTTTAATTTCTTTGTAGTATTTAAAATATAATTCATCCTCTAATATATTCATAAATGTTTTTCTACAACATAATTGGCTATTACAATCAATGAATTTTAGTTTTTGAAAGCAACAAAGGCCTTTTTATACATGGGCACTTTTCAATAAAAACAAACTTTGTGTTTAAAATAGTATGTTTAAGTCTGTTTTACTTGGTAAAGTTAATATTTCTTGAAATAATCTCAAGTTGAGATAACGATTTTGATAATTTTAAAATTGTAGAAATTGTCATTTTTGTTTTTAAAAATTTCTTTGGCAGCATGCTGATTCTGTGGTAAATAATATTTTCATGAACTCATTATTCTTGCTAAATTTGCAAAATGCCTGTGAAAATTATTAAGAGTTTACACAGTTTGAAAATTAAGTGTTTAGACAGTTGGAGGTACCCACCCCCAAAACAAAAAACCATAATAAGATTGTAATATCACTCCATTTAAAAAGTTGACTAAGAAATGTATTCATGAATGATGGATTCCATGCCACAGTGCTTGAAATGTCCTAAATGCAAAACAAAACCAATATATGATGGAGGAGTGTAGAGACATGTAGGCAGGGGGGAACACCACTATCATGGTGGAGCACAAAAAGGCTTCAATGCTTGATACTTAATTCAGTTGAGAGTAAATTAATTGAATGGTCTGTCATTCTCTTGTTTTGTTACTATTTGTAAGCTAGCACAAATGCTCCAGTACCAAAACATTACTTCTCCTTCCAACTTTTCCCATTCAATATATAAGTGCATAAGTCATGGAGTTTACATTTTGCCTACTTGTGGCATTGATGAAGACACTGATGAAAGAATAGTTTGCTTTTGTGTAAACAAATCAATTGTGACACAAATTTAATTTGGCATGGTTTGGTGTTTTACAGCATAGCAATATGGTCAGGTTACATTGTGCCAAGGTAACCAGAAAAAAGTCTTTCCAAGGGACATACTTGATTGTAGCAGCTCAGTGTAATGTAAGCATTACCCCACCACCTGTACATTTCTCTTATATATCAACATAAGCAGAAGTTATTATTTTTTCTAAAGTTGTTCATTACTTCCAAGCTTAACAAAAGTTTGACATATCAAACAGAAAATACCGTATTTACTTGTGCACAATACACATTAAACTAGAGACAACTTAGACACAGATCTGTCATTACATGCAGTTGGGCTCATTAGTGATAAACCTTGACCCCAAATAAAACTAGGATATATTCTGACCAATCAAAAGACAGAATTTGTCAATTCTGCGTAAAACTTAAGTCTGGAACAACACTACTTACTCAAACTGTCAAGTTAAAGTTTCATGGAGGTTTGCATAAAGTTCTGTATTTTTTATTTTTTTTTAAAAAAAAATTTATGACCAATACTATTTGTTCTCCAGACAAACAGCACAAACCCTGACATACCAGTATATTAGGAAGATCTGAGGCAATGCTGTCTGCAGTTGGATGTATTTTATACACTAGCAAATACAGTATTAGAGTTACAGAGGATCTAATATGAGTATTCCTTTCAAATTAAATTCATTCAACGAGTCAAATAATTTATATCTCTTGTGACCCTTGGTAAGCAGAAGATTTAATTATTTAATGAGTTTCAACAATTTCATTTGGTATGAGAACAAATGTAAGAGTATTTTATCACACAAAAGCATGTCTTTTGTAAGGACTGACACTTGGAGGTTTCTTGTCTTTTAATTCTTTTTTTAACTACTGAGTATTGGAATCTTGGACATGTTTTAATAACTCCAATATCTCAGTTTGGTGACAAAAATATTTTCTTGTAAGTTTGAAGTAACATGTTCATTAAGATCAGTGTAATACACAATTTTTTGTCAGGGTCTTTGACCTTGGACCACTGAATTAATCTTAAATCCTGTCATTGTTGTGTTTGGCTACATCCATAGTTAATATTTTTTTTTTCAAAACCACAAGGGAATGAACTGTTATCATGTACAGTCTTCTTCAGATATATCCACAAACAAAGTTTAAAGAAAATGATTCATCTTGTTTGTGTTATCACACTCACAATCCATCACAGATAACAACTAAGTCAAAGACCTTTGACCCTGAAATTATTTTTAGAGTGCTGTTAACTTATTAACTATTTTTAATACTGAAAAACAACTAAATACAAAGTCTGCGTAAAATTAATTTGTATATATTCAAGTTACTGTGTTCACAAGTTCAGTGAAGCAAAAAAAATGCAAAAACTGTGACCTTTGACTTGACCCTAAGGTCATATAAGTTTGGGTTTTGAACTTGTTCACAAAAGTGTGGGGATGCTGGTAGTTAGATGTGCACTATTTTAATGTAAACCAGTTACATATTGCAAAAGGTGTTTTAATCACAACCCCATGTCAATGGCACCAATCTTTCAAGAGGAATACTGATAACAAGAATTCAGAAATGGTCACCATGTTGGAGGCTAGATCAGCACTATTGTCAGGCTACGTAATGTTAAAATGTTTTGGTGAAAAGCCCATTCTATACAAAAATTCATTCAGGAGGAGAAGCCATAAGGTTTTCATGATGGCTATCATGGTAGCCATTTTGAAGGTTAGAGCAGCAACATTACAGGAATAAGTACATATGACACATGTTGCTATGACCATCTGTTCAGAAGTATTCACATCATTCTCATGATAAATGCTGTAGGGCATATATAGGGATGGTATATCTGGAGCATTTTTATCCAGGACCAACTTGTGTGAAACCGACATGTTTATACAACCATCCATTCAGGAGGAGCAGTGATAACAAGACTTTAAAGAGGACTTCCATATGGTCACACTGGACATCAGATGTCTACCATTTTAGTTTCTTAATATTTACATATCATTACACAGCTTGGTAGTAAGGGAAAAAACCATGTCAATTTGACCATCAGTTCAGGAAGTGTAGCAATAACAAAGATCACAGGCATGTAGAGGTCATGTCAGTGCTATTTTTAATCAAGACTATCCAAAAGTCATACAAAATCTTTCAGTGAAAACCCCATGTTGATATGACCATCCATTCAAGAGTAGTAATATGACTTTCAATATGGTCACCATAGTGGTCATAATGGATCATGGAGGGGCACCATTTTAATTTAGGACCAATTAGAACTTGGGATGAAACTGCATAACAAGTTTTATCACTTTCCTCCAAGTAGTTTAGGGGGAGGAGTGATAACAAACAACTTCTAATGGAAGCTGGAAGCAGGCCCATCACATGTGCTCTTCAGAACTTTGACCAGGAGAATGACAAAACTGATTTTATCTGACAAAACTGCAGAATATTGAAAGAAAACTTTAAAATACATTTGGATGATTCTGTCATTAAGCCTTTGCCATACATGACATTATGATGCAATATGTAACTCCACTATATAATAAATGAGACATCTTGTCCAGATCAGAGAACTTGGGTGTTTTCTAAGTTCACCAGTAGTTCTACTGGGATGGGCAAGTTTTGAAAGGGGGGGGGGAGCAGGGAGGGAGGGTCATTACAGCATTCATACTTGATTAAAATGGAGCTTTGTTTAAATTAGGTCTCTTCTTCAAAAATTTATATTGGGGATTGTAATGCATGGATGAGAACAAGCATAATGATCCAATATATACACAATAAGAATATCTGAACACTATTTATTCTAACTGAAAAAAGCAACTCAAACTGCTGTCAAGCATTCCTCACAACCATAAAAATTATGTTCCATACGCACATGAAAAGCCTACCAGAGACATTATTATTAACAAAACAATGTGAAAACTTGCATTAATGAGACACATATTAAACACAAAAGTGCCAGCACTTTTGTTTGTATGTACAAACTTGTAACATATATTTACATTTGTATGTTGTGACACAATCCAAGTTCAACAGTACTGACTTGGCCAAAACTACTGGTAGATGAATCATTACTAAACAAGTCTAAATTGAAATTATATTTAAAAATGTAAACATTTATGTCAATGTATGCTAAATGTATGCTAAAATTCCTCACAATGACACCATGCCCATAGCATTTTTTAAGCCCTTTTGACATAAAGTATCATGGGGTGTTTTTCTCAAAAAAATTATTCAAGAAAATTAATGTAAGCTTTGAAAACTATTGTTGATATGAAACCCAACCATTATAACCTTGTATTTAAGAAAGCTTCTTAAAAAAAAAAACATTCTGTTTTCAAAGATTAAGAGGTGGGTTCCCAAATTATTTCAAGGAAGAAATACTGCATACAGAAATAAATGTGGCTAAATAATTAGCTCTGATGCCTTAAATGCCATAGTAAGGAAAATTTAGACTTGTTAAAAAAAAAAATTATTTTGGAAAATTCAAGATTAATTTGAGCAATTTTGACAAAAACTGCATTAGAAAAACTATCCTGTCAAAGAATGTTCCTGCAGCTCCGATTCTATGTTGTTTCTTCTTATCATTTTATATAAAAAGGTTATTTAGTCTCGGGTCAGAGCATCTGTCATTGCCTTTTCAAATGCCACATCTAGGTTTGCACAATCTGCTTGGTCAGCATTATACAAGCCCAAATATTATATTAACATTTCTGGATGAAGTTTTAGTATTTTATTTTAATACCATGACATTCAAATGAAATTATTATATGCTCTGTTTTTGTCTGATAGACTTAATGTAGGAGTTAACAGAACAAACATTTTGAAAGGAACATGGTTGTCAAACAGCATACATCATTTACAAGGATCCATGTCATGTTATTGTGGAGTCAACCTAGTTTTTACATTAACACATCAAACAACTCACTGGATATTCAGGACCTTCATGAAGTTAACTACGGATGAAGTTAAGAAATACATAAAATTAGCATATTTATTTCAATATCTGTATTTCTTTCCTTACAGTAATGTTAAGAGATAAGTACATGAAACTTATCATAAATTAGAGTATATAATAAGTTATTTTATGTGTACTTTCTGATATATATATATATATAGATATATAACATAAATTTTTTTGTAGCCAGAAGGACTCACAGATTGAGAAATTTACTTGTCCCAAAGAATCTTCACTAGTTCTTCTCACAAACCAATGTAACACATGTCAAGATTAGCTCATGATTAGACTATCTAAATATAAAACTACTAGTCTGACAGTAAATTTACTTGCCTTTAGCTAACACACTACTGTTAATTTTGAGCCCAGTACAATGTATATAATGCAGACTTATTATTTTGGAATAGCTACTGAGCAAGCTTAATCAGCCACATTCCATAAACAACTTGTTTAACATATCAGACAGGACACATATAATAACCTTTAATAGGACACATATAATAACCATTAAATATATGGTACATATAATAAACGAGACATAAATCTATGTATTGGCAATTGTACAATTTGGATACTATGGTACTTTTGTTCTACAACATAATCTCTCAAAAGAAAAAAAAAGACATTTTTGTGAAACAGTATTTCCTTGTTCTGTCTTGTTGATACAGACTGGTACCTTACAATTACATGCACAGATAGTAGTGTAGAAAATAAATTATATCTCCTTGTTCAGTCTTGTTCATACAGACTGCTTCCTTACAACTGCATGTACATATAGTAGTGTGGACATTAAATTGTATCTCCTTGTTCAGTCTTGTTGATACACATTGGTACCTAACAATGACATGTTAGTAATGTGGAGAGTAAATTGTATCTCATTGTTCAGTCTTGTCGATACAGACTGGTACCTTACAACTGAATGTACATGTAGTAGTGTGGATGGTAAATTGTATCTCCTTGTTCGGTCTTGTTAATACAGACTGGTGCCTTACAACTGCATTTACATTTAGTAATGTGGACAATAAACTGTATTTCATTGTTCAGTCTTGTTAATACAGACTGGTATTTATTCAGGGAATATGCACATACTGAGGGTCAATCAGAACAAAATGCATAACTATATACCCTGTGAGTGAATACACTACGAGTCCATTGCATTAAAATCATTATTTTCATACATCACCTGCACAACAATTACATCTCTGTAAGAATAGTTTCTCACTCAACACTTGATCAAATAAGTTCAATTTTTTAAATCTTAATTTTTTTATAGACACAAATAATGGATCTGCATTATTTGACAACAACCCCACCCCCACACCTGAACTTTTGATCATTTTTGCAAAATGATAAGCCCTAAACAATGCTACCAGATGTTGGAGGTAAAAGTTGATGGTAGCATAAAGGAATAAAAATTTAAGTTTCATAAGCATCCCTCACAACTTAAATTTAAGTACATGCAGACTGACCACCATTATTTTGTGATGTGATACACGGCATGCATTAATTCTTCAATAAATCTTAAAGGAAATATACAGCTGTATACCTATGAACACATATACAACAATTTTATAGGTAAGCTACAAAGCTACTGACTAGATAATACTAACAAAAGGTTTCTTAATGTTTTATGCTCTTTGCATATGTGTGTATGTGTATGTATATGTGTGTGTATATATATAACTGCATGCAATGATGGCACATGTTCTTGAAGATAATTAATATGTACAGCAATAAGGTATTTTAAATATCTCAACATGCTGCAAACAATCAGTGAAGATGTATGATCATTGTAAACATCATCAAGATCATAAAAAAGACTTAACGTGGTCATAAAACTACAGGTATGATATTTTGCTAACAATTCTTAGCTCATCTGGGTATATCCTGCAAAGACATGTACCGTATGCATCCCAAAAAAGGTCCCTTTCAAAACTCCATACTCTCAAGATTGCCCCAAACTATTATTCATCCATTTGATCTTTGACTAATCATCAGAATTTTGAAAAGTCCATATCAATTTTATATCAAAAACCTGGAATGCTTTTTAACTCAGTTTTTCCAAATGGGTTTTTGAGGTGAAACTTGGCAGGATACTGTCAGGGATTACTGTGTATAGTTGCTTATAAGTCAAAGTCAAACTGTAAGCAAGATCCCGATCTACCATCACATAATGTGTCTGCAGATCATGGTCTATGTTGTTTGTTATACTGATCACGCCTAACAAACTGCACAGACCCAGATCTGCCAGTACATTATATGATGGTAGATCTAGTCTGTGCAGTTTGCAGTTGGACTTATAAGCAAGTACATATGGTATAGAGCAGGTTCCTACAATGTATTTGGTCATTTTAATGCCACTAAATAGCCACACAATGATGACACCAAGTAACCTAGTCCACAGACATCAGACCATGAATATTTCTAACCAAAACTTTCAGATCTCTACTGTTTTCATATCCGCTAAATATTATCTGCTATTATATATATATATATATATATATATATATATATATATATATATATATATATATATATGCAAGTGCTAGTTAATCTACACTATTAATTGAGTAGATAATTAAATAAATTGTGAATCACCAAATTCCACCTATTTTATTCATTCATTCAAAATTGTGACCAATCTCAAGCCAGGTAACGTGTGACTCATTACATAACCATCCCTGATGTTTAAACTAGACTAATTCAGCAGTAATGTAGTTCCATAATAGGTGGAAAACTAAAATAGTTTCTACCATTCAACATTTAAGTTCAATCTCCTATTAGTTAACTATCATTCATTTAATTTTTGTGAAATATTCACCATCAATTTGAAAACTGCTTTCCAATGAAGAGGTAAAATTTTCAAAAAGAAAAGGTTTGTTTTGATAGACAATGCCATGTGAATGAAGCAACATGATTAGTTTGGCTCAGCAGTCACAATATCACAGGAACCTAACTTTTATCATAAAAAAGAAACAACAGAATATTTATATTCTCCTTGTATGTTGGTCACTGACCAGTGTGCCTACACTGGTAATATTCAAGGTAATACGATAGAAGGCTAACAAATTAATCAAATAATCATCAGTGTTGGTAGAGACAAGGAAATACATTCTTCGATATTTTCTGCTAGGCAGTCGGAAATGGACTTTTAATGGGATCTATACGGTAACTGGAATAAGCCTTAACACAGGCCTCACAACAAACAAGTGATGTCAACTTTATATAGATATTAACTCGCACTCTCACAAATGTAAATAAACTACTAGAACCTGTCACACAACATCCCTTTCTAACAAACTATATACAATCACAATTACATCTATCCAGATACTATATATATATATATATTGCATTTCCATTGACTCTGCTCATTACTTACATTTTTTTGGGTGTTTTATTTTCTTAAAAGATGTTGGATGGCAAAGGAATATCAGTAACAGATTCATTGACTTCATTAAAGAAAGCTCTGTTGACTGTTTAGCTAAAATATATGCATGTTTTAGAGTAAATATATTCAATTTAAGCAACCCAAATTGCAAATTTTAACTGTTGTATAACTCACAGCCACAACCAGGAGCAGAGTAGACCCTTCCATCACATAACTTTACTCGACTTAAAACCATACTAAAAATATTTTTACTAATCAGACAGCTTCATTTGTCATTGCTGAGTATGATTTCCAAGTATGAAGCAGTATCTCTTGCTTGAAATTGTCAAATTTTATGACAGTGGAGCTGGATATACCATATATATTCACTTATAAGTCAATTTAAATTGCAAACTGCACAGACCCGGATCTGCTGTTGCATAATGCGCCAGTAGATCTGGGTCTGAGCAGTTTGTAAATAGTAATCAGTGGAAGAAACAACGGAGAACCTGATCTGCAGGTGCATTATGCTACAGCAGATCATGATCTTTGTTGTTTGCAGTTTTCGTTGTCTTATAAGCAAGTACATATGGTACCATATTGTTTCAGCAGATTGGTGTTCATTCTACTTAAAATCAAATTACCTATACCATAAATACTCGCTTATGAGTCAATTTGCAACAACAAAGATCCTGATATGCCATACATCATGTGCCTGCAGATTAGGGTCTATGTTGTTTATTCCTACTGATTACTCCCAACAAACTGCACAGACCCAGATATGCTGATGCATTATGTAACGGCAGAGTTGGGTCTGTGCAGTCTGCAGTTGGACTCATCTTATAAGCGAGTCTATACGGAATATTTGTCTGCTTGTGCATAATGTCATCAGAAATTGGAACCGAAGTTAATCGCAACTGGTCACTGAATACCTACAAATACAGTATCAAATTTTGTATGAATTTTCCAAGATGAACATCCATATACACCACTACCTCATTTTAGTGTACCCAGATAACTTGCAAACCTGCTGATATTGTGGAGGCAAGTGTGGATCCCAATATTTTTATTTACCAAAAAGGGCAAAAATAGGATTCTATTTGATTAATGTTTAAAAAAAATCATGATCAAAATTGGTCACAGAAAGTTTGATATATCATTTTCTTGTCAAAAATGGAGCTCAGTGCATGGATGTTTGGTTTGGTTTTCGTTTTCTGGGGTTTAATGCCATTTTCAGCACATGATGGCATTACATGGTGGCCAGTATATCTGGCAAAGGAAGAACCTGGTAAAACCCAGGGAAGAGCCACTAACCCACGAGAAGCTACTGGCAAGCTATCTCACATACCCACAATGGTCAAGCCAAGTCTTGAACTCACAAAGACATGAGACATGTGTGTGATCTGTAAGGCACATGCCATAGACCGATTGGGCACATGGGGCCCTACATGGATGTTTGGAACTGTCTTCAAGAAATTCACTATATGTTACAAGTATTACCTAAACAAAAAATATTTTCTCAATAAGTAACACAATATGACAAAATACAGATCAATTCAACTGCTGGATAAATGCCTACAAGTGGCAACACTTCATGAAATAAATACCAATATTAAAAAATGTTCATTTTATCATTTTGTTAGTTTTAATATAATCATTTTAAATGTGATTTGTGCTCTTCTGTTCAATGAGAAAAAGAGTCGATTGACCATCATATCGATGCCTAAAAGCACCTAATTAAGTGCCAACTTGGCGCTTAAGCTGGTTTCATGTTCCCAACTATTGAGTACCTGATGGTCCTTCAACACAATGACAAAGACTAATCAACAGCCAATTAGAGAATATGAAAGATTCCATCATCACAGTAACACTTAGGTGTATATCATTATTTTGTAAAATCACAGACAGGAGACAACTCCCAAATTTGTGTCCTTGGTTAATCTGTTGATTATTCTTTAAACTTCGCAGATACACATTCTAAAATAATGTGCAAGTTCTGATATGACATATATATTTGATTTTCTTGTTATTTTTGGTCCATATTTTCATACATTTTTAAAATCCAGCTGAAGTGTTCTGAGAAAAGTGCAAACAGGCTGCCTGTAGTACAAACAACACTCAGTCATATTCAATCATTTCCATATGTTATCAATGAACAAGTAGTGATTTTTGAAATTGCTATCTTTAAAAATTAACTTGTGCAGCCAAAATTGACGTATTTGGATCTGGAGGTTTATGAACTAGGAGGCTTTAGTTCATTTGTGCTTGCTTATGATGGATACACATGGTTTAATGCTGAGATGGGAGAAAACTCATGAGTTTACTCATCCATGAATTTGTGAGTACTGCATGTCAACTACATATTTAAAAAAAAGCGAGTCATCAGTTTTTAACTGTACCCGACATCTTAAGCTCCAGCATCCATTAAGTTTTATCAAACTGAGCTATCCAACAGCAACATGTTCATAGATGACATAACATTATACAACATAGGATCAACTGGCCGTGAGCTTAGTACTAAATTAAATCAGGATTTGGTTAAAGTAAAAAACTGGTGTGAGCACAATCGTAAGAAGATAAATGCAGCCAAAAATCAAAAGACATGATCACAGGTAGTCAAGCAAGAGTAAAAGCTGAGAAAGATGACTTCAAATTAAAAAGAATGGATATACAGCAATCTCAAAATGAAAAAACTAGAGAGACAATATATTGTGCTGGAAAAGCAAGTTGATATAGTCATTACAAAAAGTAAACTCGCTTTATCTCTTGAACAGAATAAAATCTTATCTCCCTCAAGAACAGAGAAAGATATTCTACAATGTTTATATCATACCACACCTAGAATATAGTTCTTCTTGGGGTAATAGTGGCACAGAAAATAACGAAAGCTTACTGAAATTTCACAAATGAGCAGCTATAGTTACTCTTGATGCTGATTTAGATACACCATCAACAAATCTTTTTCAGACTCTAATGTGGCTTCCATTTCAGCTGAGTACTCAGTTTCAAAAGAGTTTACTAGTTTATAAATCCTTATATGGGTTGGCTCATTGATTATCTTAAATGCAGTTGTGGAAAATATACAAATGTATGAGCAAAGATCCATCTCAAACAACCCTTTATATACCTAAACCAAATTCTGAGTTTTATAAGAAGAGTTTTGCTTTTTCTGGAGCACAATTATGGAATTCCATACCATCTTATAAAAAGTCAGCTGACACATGCCAAGCTTTCAAAGAGCTTCTTAGTCAACATCTATAGAAACAATCATTTGTATGATTTTGTTTAATTCAATACTGCTATTCTTTAAAAGACTGTTATATCATATACACACCTATAATGTTTTTACACAGGTTCAATACTAATCTTTGTGTGAATTCTGTAAGTACTCATCCATAAAGCCTTGTGCATATTTTATTGTAGCAGTAGATCAATTACATGTATCTAGTGTTTATAAGCATTTGTTGTCTAAAGACAATTCATCTTGTAAAAATTGTATATCATATACTGTAGAAGGCCTCCAGGAAGATTGATCAGCTGACCAAATGAACTTCTTTAAATAAAGTCATTATTATTATTATATGTATATTAAAATCCATTATTATTATTATTACATGTATATTAAAATCCATTTTATGAATATTTGTGTAAGACATAGGAGATTATAATCCTCATGTATCAATGAAAGTTGGTAAAATGCCACCAATCAATGTTAAACAAAATTTGTTTTACTTACTACCTCATGCCCTTGCTTATGCTACGGTTGATGTTCAATTACCCCATTGCTTTTGAGTTATCATATACAGAAAATGCTTCAATTTTACTGTGACCTAAATAGACAGGAAAAAAATATCACTAAATTCTTAACAAAATTTGCAAACTAAATTAGCCAAGCTTGCCAGAAATGTCACTCTCTTTCTTTTAATTTCAATTTTCCCACTGTATTTGCAATCCAACCAAATTCTTATACATGAAAACTTCATGGTATTGAAACCTCACAGAATCAGTCAAGCTTGACAACTGACCTTTCAGATTCTGAAAGCATGCTCTGGCCACTAAATAACATAGATATTTGTTAAAATTAGTTTTCTCCCTAAAAAATAAACAATACTATGATTGAAACAGTAGATTAAAGCTCTGACAAGTTAATGAAAGCTGAATGAAAACATGAAGAGTTATTCAGATTTGAAACTGGATACATTGTGCAACAAAAATTATCCAAGTGACCCACTTCACTGGAAAAACTTTGGCTGGCCACCAAACTAAATCTTTAAAAATTCAGTTACTCCGGTAGGTACACTAGCACCCAAGTTGTAAGACTGCATAGATTGTCATTTTTGTTACAAGATAACTGACATATGCTACGTCCAGGTGAGAGGTGAAATGGTTATCATAATACAGTATTTATCCTTTACATAATGTCTACCCATGCACAAAGATCATAGACCCTGATCTGCTAACAGCCTGTCTAGGTCTACATGGTTTACCTGATATAAAGACATGAATGAATAATGAAGAGTCTTCTCTGTTGAGGTGCTATGTGATGTCGGATCTCAGTCTACGCTGTTTGCAGCTGGGAATATATTTCATACACAAGAAAATATTGCTGCATCATTTCTCCCTCTCTCACATTTATTTTTTCTGCAGTGATGTTTAAAGCAAATATATAAATACCAATACTATGATACAAGGGTCTGAGACAGATGGACTTCTTCCTTAGTTGAGGAAAAGTTCAAAAGTTTGATGGAGTAGTATAATTTTCTGTAACATTTCCAAAAGTCTTGAAAAAACATGAAGGTAACATTTTATATGTGTTTAAATGTCATGAAATCTTATTCCCAGCAAGAGTGCGCTTTTGTTTGATAGGTAATATCTAAGAAACAAACACTAACTCGCATATAAATCCATAGAAAGATCACATTATTTATTGTTCTTGCTATCTGAAGTATTTTTATGTTTAAAGTATAAAAAAACAAACTGACTGTAAATTTATATCTGATTTGTAGTAGATATGCAAGACAGATGTAAATAACATTGAAACAATAGTATACAATCCTTCCTAAATTATTCTAACAGATATACCATTACCCAAAATATCTACAAATCTGGAGAAATCTTGAGCATCACATGACCATCCATCTTGCAGGGCAACCATCCTTTGACAAATAAATTATGATGTGTTCTACGTCTAATGTCCCATCTTTACGACAATCCAAAAAATATCTTCCTTTTGTGGCTTCTGTTTCCACTGAAAGCTTTTCTTCCATGATCTATGTCACATATATTATAACTGTATATTTTTCAATTAAAATTTTCTCAGCATGTGTGTTCATTTGAATAAAATCCAGTCTCCTCCATTTTGAAACTTGTAAGTTTATAATGCATTCTCAAGTACAAAATGGAAAAAGCAAAATATAGTCGATAGAATTTATACTTTGTTGTATGTCGTGGAGAAACATACTTGAAACTAATTTAGTTTACTGTCACAAATAAGCTTCTTACAAAAATTTGGTTGGTGTCAATATTGTATACAAATCTAAATGTACAAATATTCTTCTTGCTAACAGAACTATAAATGGTTTGGAAGTGGTCCCATATAAGAATAGTCACAGATTAATCACATTGGAATGTTGTAAAGAATAAACTGGTGTGTGGTGATGCAATATTCAAACTGACATTAAAAATGAATGCTTGGTAGGGCAGCCAGGTTCTTCCTTCTTGCTGCAACATATTATCCTTGCACACACATAATATTCCATGCACACAAAATGAAAATGAAACACTCCTTACAGGCAAAATAAATTTCTGATGCTTTCATGGATAATTTGCAAATAATACATTCTGACAGAACTTCGCCATTATAAATATGAGCTCATTATCTCCAGGTTTTGGACACAACCACTGACATTTATTAGACTCATAGACATGTTATGAAATATACTATAACCAGCCGAGTACCACTGTATTTACCTTAAAAATGTACCATAACTTTTGATACTATATTTTCCTGTATGCAGCACACCCAACTGTTACCGATAAATACCCAAGCATGGAAATCATAAAACTTCTAAAAGATGGGTCTGATTTGTGTCAACCAATCAAAAAGAACTTCTATTTGTAATGTCATATCTGACTGGTTGAAACTGAAAATTCAATCTCAAACTCATGCTCAGCTAGAGTTTTATCATGTCCAGGCCTGACCTGGTATGTCATGCATATCAGAGTCTACAGACTGTTTCAATAAAAATTTTATGCTAACATGACAGACCCTGATCTACTGTCACATTATGCTATGGTGGACCTGTGTCTGCTGTCTGCAATCGGATGCACATTATGCATCAATAAATAGAGTAATCATACAAAAATCCTATAAGGTGAGGCTGGGCCCTTAATGAGAATAACAAAATCACCAGTCCTGGGATGCCACTGATACATCTTAGAACTGATATTTAAAAAATAAGTGAATCTGAACACATATGGTCAAAATGTTTCCATATTACAATGCTAATGCTCTCTACATTAAAAAATCTTGAATAACATCCCTTGATTTTCTTCATTTTATACTGAATGATGCAGATGCATGGTAAATTAATTCATGCTTTCTTCTTTCCTTGCATTTTGTAGTGGATCTGTTCTTGTCTGGGACATATGTTCTACTGGATATGAGTACATGAATAAGGAAGATTACTCATAATGAATATAGGTTGGTGATTCAACTTCCTCCATTAGAGATTTCTTTGATGGAATTCACAAAAATAATTTCTTATTTTAGTCACTTTTACTTCTCTTTCAGTATCAACACTGTGTGCACAAGAAACTTCTTGCAAATGAAGGTTCTTCAACTAAAACACCTTGAAGAACACAACCTTTATATTCTGCATATTTGTTCCATAACCTTATGTTTTATATATGCTTCAAATAAGCAAACTCTATTTATTTACAGGTAGTCAGTACTAATGAACACATTTCAAGAGGTCTGTCTTCATCATATGTAGCAATGTGTCATTGTCATGAGAGTGTCTCTCATGTTGATCTGGAAATAATATTCCATACAACATCATTCCCATGGCATCTAATCTCTGGTTTTGTTTCCTCTTCCACATGACAATCCTGGACCCTATTTTCACCAACCAGTCTTGCATTAAATATAACATTGGTTCTTGAGACTTGAAAATAAAAACTGATCATATTGCCTGATGAGAATGAACACACAAACTGTTAAATACCAACAGAAAATGGAGCAATCATCATCATCATTTAATTCATTGTGAAATCTCATTTAGCAATTATTTAAAACAAATCCAACCAATCAGAAACTGTTAACATATGTGTGCCTCTCTGTATTCATTGACCAATCACAAGCCAGATATGCCTCATGAAAACATGTCATAGGATAAATGTATATATAATATCAATCCAAACACTTCTTGTAATTCTCACACTTCGGTGTCTCTCTGAATATGCAAAGCATCCATCTGCTCAAGAATAAACGTCACGGTGTTTTTCTTGATCATGCCCAGTTGGCTTTTAAGCAAGGTTACCTGGTCAATGTTACTGTCTAACAAAACCTTCAGGTGAGCATTTTCTGCCATCAACTGATCACGAGCCTGAAACAAGAAACAAATTTGTTAAATGTATCATTTCAGGCTTGATAATGTTTTAATTTGCCGCTCATTCTGCAGGTCAGAGAACTTAAAATCAAATGTATCTATAACTTATTATGGTTTATTTCAGAAGAATCCACTTATCTAAACTCACCCATAGATTGTTAGTAAGAGCTGACAAGAGACTTTCTGAGTCCTGTAATCAATGTTAATAATTTACAAGGTTATAATGTTATAAAACCCCTATTATCACAGTGTGTGATAACAGCCCTTGTCAATCACTTTAAGCATTGTCAAATTTGTGTGAATATGTGATAAAAACAATTTCAAAATAGTTACCCAGAAAGACTAAATGATCAAATTCATAATATTATATATCTACTAAAATGTAAAATGTGTCACTCAGTGCAGGCAGCTAGTGGCATGTACAGTGCAGATTTAAAAAATCTACGTGCTGTAGGACAATTTTTTTCTCTCAATGTTTTGGCTGTTTAGATATAAGTGATGGCAAGTATTTAAGTTCAACAATGTTGTTGTTGTTGTTGTTGTTGTTGTTGTAGGGCTTAACACCATTTTTCAGCACATGATAGGCTATACATGGCGGCCAGTATTAATGGTGGAGGAAGAAACCGGGAAATCCCAGGAAATAACCACCGACCCACGAGAAGCTACTGGCAAGCTTTCTCATATATCCACATTCGCTAAGTTCAACAATGTTTTAAGTTATAAACATTTAACTGTAATGTAATTCAGCTTGCTTCATAAATTTCCCAGTATGTATGTATGTATATATATATGTATGTATGTTTGTGAATTATTTTAAAGAGTTTATAAATACTTAAGATTCATTATTTTATGTGGGGTACCAATTTTCTTTCTAAGATTTTGTGATCTGCTCTAAATTTGTGTTGGGAATCAGCAGAAATTTGAGGATCACTGACAGGTTCATCATAACTGATCAACCAAATCAGTTGGAGATATTTTCTCTATTTTTTTTCATGAATAATGTCATTTTCTAATGCTTAGTAATGTTTAAGTTATTTGTATCCCATAAAATCAAATAATTTACTAGTAAATTTGTCATCTGCCATTTTGTATGTGCTTGAACAAAAATAAAAGGCTATATTGTTTTAGACGCTGTTATCCAGATATTTTAATTTATCCTGAAGGATTTCATCCTAAAGAGATGGACAGTTAAAACAAGAAATTTGATAAAGGAAAATCATAACCATATGCTAAATTGTTTGATTTTACCAACCAATTATTGATTGTTTTGCTTGACAGTCACACCACTGCTACAAACACCTGCTGATCAATAATCCTTCTGTTCATGAAAGGGGGCCCCAAGTGGCCCTGTTATTGCTCACCTGGTTAACTTAACAGTTGAATATTTCACTAAGTGGGTGTATGTAGTATTTGTACAAACACAGATAAACTGCCTTCCAAACTTTATATCATAGTTATTTCACATATTTTACTACAGTGTTATACAAATTCTTTCTGAAATTATGGTCATAATTAATATGCATTGTATCTTGCTCATAATTAAAGTTAAATAAGATCTTTAAAAGTTAAGTTTACATTGGCAGCTTTAAATTTGTGGTCTTATGACTTTCACATAAACTTAAATTATATTTCACAAGTTTTTTGTTTATCTTACAGCACATGGTATTCTTTACTATTCGTAATTCAACTTGGAAGTGTTTCAGGAGAAAAAACTGATTAGGGTGTTTTTGTTGTTTTTAATTAAAAGCTAAAATAAAAATTTGTAATAATTTGAAAATAATGGTACTAAGTATATAAAATGCCATACAAAAATGCACAATACATGTTATAAATATAAATGGCAAATGTTACTGGCACTTTAATTCTTGTTTCATCAAACACACTAAACTTGCTTCCAAATATTTAAGAATTTTAAATGTGTTTTTAAAAAATATTTATCTCCAATTTATAAACTTTAAACATGGTTTTCACAAAAGATATATTCTTAATGAAGCAAAATCAATATTAAATTATAAGTCATTATATTCCGTTAATTATATTATCTCACTGATTTTATCTCTTGAACTATTGAAAAAATTTTCATCTGGTATTTTAACTTATTGTTGAACTGTTTTGCATTTTTTTGCAGGGGGATGACTGCTTCAAAACAAAATCTGTGATTCTATACAGACTTTATTATGTGTTACTTTCTCTAGTTCTCTTTATAAGATAAAAACTTCATGCACTGTACTATGTACTATGCATATACATGTTTTAAATATGAAATTACTAGAACTGAATTTCTTGACAACAATCTGTCATCCATATATGATGATATATGTTTATGTACCAAATTTGACACAGACCTCTAGAGTGGTAACAAGCTCAGCCAATCAGATACAAGATCACCTCATTAGCATGCATGGATGCTGCTTACAACTGGACTCATCCAAGAACTTGACAATATAAGTTTATACATAGTAAGTCTGATCAAAATCTAAATATGGCCTCAGCAGTGTTAAACAGCTCAACAAATAAGATGGAAGATGAACTCAGTAATATACTTGGATGTCATTCATAACTGAATTCAACTGACATCATGATGATGCAAGCTTGCATAGCAAATATGAGCAATCTATTCAGAAATATGCTCTTTAGTTTTCACAAGCTCAGCCAATCAGATGCAAGACCACCTCATTAGTAATCATGAATGTCGCTCTCGATCAAACTCATTCATGATCTTGATAATACAAGCTTACGTACCCAGGTCTGATAAGAAATCTGTTCAGAAATACGGTCTCCACAGTGTTCACAAGATGCAGGATTATCTCATTAATATGCATGGATGCTGCACATAACTGAACTAATCTGAAACCCTGACGATAGTCTTCAGAGCAACTATAACCAAAATCTGCACATAAATATGGTCTCCTGAGTCTTAGTCAATCGGATGCAAGACCACCTCATTAATATGTGTAGATGTCACTCATGACCAGATTAATCTAACATTTTGATGATACAAGCTTACACACCAGGTCTGATCAAACTCCTAATCATAACTATCTCTAGAGTATTCACAAGCTTACATACCAAATCCAATCAAAATATGATCAAAACTATCTCTATAGTATTCACAAGCTTACATACCAAGTCCAATCAAAATATGATCAGAACTATCTCTACAGTATTCACAAGCTTACACACCAAATCCAATCAAAATCTGATCAGAACTATGGCTTCTAGAATATTCATAATCAGATGCTAGATCACATAATACACATAAATGTTGCTTGTAATCAAACTCATGTGTGTGTGTGTGTGTGTGTGTGTGTGTGTGTGTGTGTGTGTGTGTGTGTGTGTGTGTGTGTGTGTGTGTGTGTGTGTGTGTGTGTGTGTGTGTGTGTGTGTGTGTTGGATTTTTAATGTAGCTGTAACAATTTTTCAGTCATATCGCCACGATTTCTGCAGTGTGGCAGTTTATAGTGATGTTTAGCACTGGGCATCATGCTGCAGAGATATAGGATACATACAGAATGGTGTCCCACCCAGTTACATTATCCTGACATCAGACCGACCAGTCCTAACACTAACCTCATAATGCTAAGCTCATAGCAAGGCAGCTGTTAGTACCATTTTTGTAAGCCTTTGGTATGACTCGGCCAGGGTTTGAACCTCCCATATCTGAGGCAGATGCTATAACCACTAGGCCACTGGAACAGTCAAACCCATCTGAGCTTGATCATATAAACATGTATACAAATCCTGACAAAAATCTTATAAAAAAGCTTGCATCTTGAGTGCTAAAAAACAAATGCTCATGGACAGACAGAAAGATGGACAACAGCTGCTAGTTGCAGAGCCACACCATAAGCTCACATTACATCATACAATATATGGCCTTAATAAAAACCTTACAAAACCAGAAATAATTCAAAGAATCTATTTACTTGTAGCAAAAAAGACTGGGCAAACGCAAGACTTGTTAATATTGTTCATCACTGCATTCCACTATCATTTGTTTTAATGAAATATTCCAAACAAATATAAAGTTTTTATGTTTCAGGGAAGTTATGCAGATATTCTAAACATAAATCCAATTAAAGAAACTTTTCTGCTACAATAAATGGAAGCATTTTTAATTTCACAAACCAATGGTACCAATCAAGTCCATTTTAAGCAAGACTAACCCTGTCTAAAAACAGTAAAAAACAAACACAAAATGCTTTGTCAAAGGTACACAGTCAGAGTAAGTAAGGGTATAAAAAGAAATAGAAGTACACAATGTATCATTCATTTCTAGATTTCTGGCTTACCCCTACCCCCTTTCTGCAAAAATACAATTAAATTATTTGCAATTAAATATATTCCTTTGATGAGAGATTTCCCATTCAATTATTACAAGATGAGAACTTTAATAATAAGATTACTGAAGAGTTTTCAAAGAGTGGTTTCTACAGAAAGCAGTGTTCAGGACCAAGATTATTACTTAATGGGTGGGTGGGTGGGTGGGTGAAGGTTTGATCTGATAGGAAAGATAATTTGTCAACAAATGCTTCAGCTGAGAAGATCTAATCATTAAATGCACTAACTATAATGCAGATTAAATATTAACCAAATTCTTTTGTTTTTAAACAAGTTTTTAAAAAAATGTTTCCACATGCTACTAGTTGTTGAAAAGATTTCCAGCTCATAGCCATCTCTGTAAATATTAAAGCAAATTAATGATTTGAATTACCTTAAATCACAACACATTATTATTAAAAATGCTGCAATTTAAGAACATTTGTGACAATGAAATGTTTGAAGCTACTGATAATCGACAGTTTATAACACTGTTGTGGAAAAAAAAATTGCAGAAATGTAGTTTCCTCACAAAGTCCCCAAAATATTGTCCCCTCAAAATTTTTTTTATTCCATCTATAAGCTGTATTAAAAAATTTCTCCATTATTAATGAAATTATTGATATCCATCTTCCTTTAGCATCTGTGATATTGTGCATCGGAAGAATTTGATAGCCATCCCAATGAGAAAGCTTTTATTCATAATAATTAGATTTTTCACAGGCAAGATAGAAAAGCGGAAAATGCATGTTAACTAAGTAAACACATGAGCAGCACAGAAAAGAACTTAAAAGCACTCTAATAGGATATTGCTGACAGAAACATCAAAGGAATACAGCAAACAAGGATGCACAGTATGGAACAAAAGACAGTTCAGAAAGATAACTATTATTCCAATGTGTGAAAAACTGAAAACATTCATACAGATATGAGTAATCACAGAGGCATGAGACAACTTACTGAACTTCCTCGTGTGATGTTTGGGACTGATTGAAAAAAAAAAAAAGACTGTATTACTTATCTATGTACATTTCAATGCATTAAAACAAAAAGCAGGAATTTGTACTTTGTCACTACAGGCACTGCATGTTTATAGCTCTTTGTCGACATGGCCTCTATAAATATTCTCATGAAATCAAGAGGCCCTAGTGGACATGAGATCTTTCACCTGTATACACCAGCTTTAATAACAAGTGATGCCAAAATACTTCTCAAATTTTAAAATATCACAAGGTAAATAAGTCACATACATGGCATAATAATAAATTTAAAGCAGCATTAGACTCATCTTCAAAACTTGTAATGGACAAGATTGCATGAAACCTATTGAGATGTCATGAAAAGATTTTGCCATTTTGTAAAAAATATGCCCACCATATTCATCTGCATTTTGGAAGCATTGTTACATGCTTAAAAAGTGAAAGACTCGATTGTAAAATCTAGACTGTAAGTGTAAATGCACATTTATAAGTGAAGGCCATGTGCATACATGTGACATCTATGGAAGTTAAATCAGGAGAAAAAAATTTGATCTGGAGGTATTTCACCATCCCAACAGAAATGATTAAATGAACACACACCCACCCCACCCCCCCACCCCATCCCTTTTCTCTCTTTTCAGGAGCATAATAAAATCATCCCAACTGTCTGTACACAGTAAATCATGCATCATCATAACTTTCTCTTTTTAGGACTTCACAGATACAATGTAACACTGGTCTCAGTTTTATTTACATAAATAAAATATGCCAACATCATGATTTACTGGTATTCACAGAAAATTCATGTTATAAGAAGCCATGTCATGATCATGTTATATCTGAATTGATGTAATAATAAAGCATGTTTTTGTGGGGTTTCACTGTACTTTTACTGAAGATAATGGATGTATTATTACTTACATGAATTAAGATACAACATGATCATGACATGGCTTTATTATAAAATGAACTCAGATATAACATGATCATGACATGGCTTCATTATAACATGAATTCAGATATGAAATGATCACAACATGGCTTCATTATAACATGAATTCAGATATAACATGATCATGACATGGCTTCATTATAACATGAATTCAGATATAACATGGTCATGACTCCTGAAATACTACAACATTTTCACCAATTTCTTGAAGAATTATAAGTTTCAGTCCTAAAATAAATGAGTTTGATTTAATAATTTTTGCTAAATGAGTCATATTCTTGAATAAAACAATGTCTTATCATTGAATCTTTGTTCACATTTTTATAAAAAATGAACAGTTTCTATTTGTGGATGTTCATTTCGATTGTGTCAGTAATTAATCACTATACTTTGATCTTAGTTTGAAAGATATCAGCTCTTTAAAAACCTGAAACTTGAACCATCAACAATAAGGCATTCAAATCAAAATGTTATTTGCCTAATTGTTCAGCATCTTGCCCATGTATTGCTCCTTGCAATTCATGCCAAAATTTCTCCGTTGTCTAAATTTGCTTAGTTCTTAAATGTCCAGTGAGGATGGTAGCAAATTCCTCGGACTTTGATCTGGGAGATGGGACCAGAACCGTGGACTTCCACACTTTTCTGTACATCTGGTGAAGGTAAAGAGTTTTCCTGAAGCAAAATGTCACCAATTATCTCAGTAACAATTGCACTTAACGAAAAGTTGAAATTAAGGTAAATTTAAAGTACATTGATGTAAAATATTACCCAAGACTGCTGGTTTCAAGCCAGACTTATTCTTGCATTACTTTATGCAAAGGAGGGCAGAAATGTGCTGCATTGATTCACATCTGCCACCAAAGAATTGCATTATTTTTATTGCATAAAGCTTCATTTTATCAAAAATTAAAAATTTGTAGTCACAAATTCTCCACATCCATCAAGGAATTATAATTTTTTGTACAAAAGAAATAACTGTGTGTAAATGCCTAAGCATAAATTTATTTCTTCCACTACATAAACATTATGCCTAAAAAAAGATTTTAAACAATTTAAATAGTCAAGGAACAAAATTATTTTTTAAAAATCACTTTAACTTATGGTGATCTTAGTTTTCCTGCTACACTATTTTCAAACGAAGTAAGCTCCAGGAGCACATCTGTATGTTACACCTATATGGTTTTTGAATGCTTATTAAAGGAGGAAAAATATAAAGTTTTCAAAATCATTTGCATTCCTTACTAACAACATGTTTCTGTACTAAAAGTCATAAATTTGGACTCAAATGTCTTTCTCAAAGTATTTTATTTTGTAAAAGAAATCAAATTTTCCTCTAATTGTTTAGCTGATTTGTCAAAAAAAGCTTGATTATTTATTAACATAAAGGTTGATACACCAAAAAGGAACACAGTTATAGAAAAAATACTGTTTACAGCATATTTGTACACTATTTTCGGTAAAGAAATGCCACACTAATACCAGAACACAGTCAGTCCAGATTGGTCCTGGCAGTATTTACAACCCATGTGTTTGAAATTTTAACTCTAGTTGACATTTTCATCAAGTGCAATAACTGCTGAGATAAACAGTGAACTTCTGGTTCTTAAAATCTCCATACTTTACCAGATACACTGAGAAAATGTGAAAGTACCAGATACACAGAGAAAGTGGAAGTCTCAGTCCTGGTCCCAACTTCCTGCTTCTGGTTTAGCAAATGCCCAGTGTCTTCAATGAGAATTCTTGTCAACAAAAGTGTCTTGCATCTGCCATATTTCAAATACTTGATCA
The DNA here is from genome assembly GCA_016617855.1 of Megalonaias nervosa. Lineage (NCBI taxonomy): Eukaryota > Metazoa > Mollusca > Bivalvia > Unionida > Unionidae > Megalonaias > Megalonaias nervosa. The sequence continues at coordinate 101,701 of JAECUM010019592.1, forward strand.
GTAATCTGCTTTTCTATGAATTTCGTTCCTTTTTTTGTGGCATACAAGTATTACCTTAAATATAATATTATACTAATAACAAACTGGTATTACTAGTACAGACAGTGTTGTCATCATCATCATGATCATCATGATCAAGCCATCTTTGGTGCCCCAGCAACCTCTTGGGTTATGGGATTGATGGTGATGATGATGATAATGACAACAACAATGATGATGATTACTGGTACAGACACACTGTTATCCTAATAACCAAACAGCAATACTGGTATAGACACTGATAGTGCATACCACTGGAACTGGAAATTTAGCATAATACTTTTTTTGTCTTTGAATATGACAGATGAGAGTTTTCAAATATTGCTGGATGGGATGGGAGGCATTTTGATACTAGAAGATATAGTCCCCCTGCTCAGAAGGTTCACATGTGTGCATATGTGCTTCCTTTGAATACAACTTAACCAACAAACTAAATTATTCAATATTAAACTACAATGCAGTCTGCTACAAGTTATTTGTATTTTTCCCCCTATTCTTAAAAGATTGCTTTAAACAATTGAAACTGGATTACCATAGGGCTGAAGTTGTGTTATTTTTTAAAATTATTTTCTGACCCTACAAACACAATTAGTAAAATACGCCGACTTTAGATGCTAGTAATGTATGCCAGATAAATACATTTTTCTCACATTCCTAGAATGTGAATATTAGCATGTGAAATGATTTACGTTTACTGAAAATAGACATGTCTTTGCGTAGGTACATCAAGTAGTTTTAAAACCACAGTATCTGCTTATGTGAAACAAACACTCAACCAGGAAAGTTATTGATAAACCAGGTCTGCAATCACAGAATGTGCTAACAGATTTGTTTTAAACTATTTGTTCTACTTATGTAAAAATAGCACCCAAATGTCAAATTTTGTGGACAGGTCAGATCCACAATCACATGATGTATTAATAGGCTGGTTCTTAGCTATCTGTACTACCAGATGGGAAAATTGCAATCTGATAAAAAAAAATCTACTTAACAACAATGGTCTAATAGGTATCAATGAAAGTTCATGTTCTGGTGACCATTGGAATTCCCCAGCCACTTATTTTTAGTAACAGCATTTAATTTTAGGGAAAGTTATCACTGTGTGTGTGTGATTTGGATTTTTAACGTAGCATTAACAATTTTCCAGTCATATCACTATGACGTCTGCAGTGTGGCAGTTTACAGTGATGTCTAGCACTAGGGCATCATGCCACAGACATGTAGCATCATGTCCCACCCAGTCACATTATAGTGATTCCAGGCCGACCAGTCACATTAACCCCTTAATGCTGAGTGCCAAGCAAGGCAGCTTCTAGTACCTATTTTATACATCATTGGTATGACTCGGCAGAGGTTCAAACCCATGACTTCCCGTATCTGAGGTGGATGCTCTAACCATTTAGGCCACCGGAGCAGTCTGAAAGTTATCATTAGTAATGATATGTACTGAATTACACACTTTCAGCAGTATAAAAGCTGTAATTTGGTCAGTAAATCAAGTGGTCAACAGTACATGACCTTATATCATTGCCTGTCAGATCTACTTATTGATAAGTAGATCTTGATTTCAACCTGTAGATGGGCCAGATCTGCAATCACATAATGTGCTAGCAGACTACTTGTAAACTACTACTCTACTTAAAATTCTAAATGAACAGCATCAAGTCTTACCTGCAGGTACACTATACACTGGAACATCTGGCTCTAAAATGTTGATAACTGGAAACATGTTATACAAATGTCTTATTCAACAGTCTTGTAATCTGGTCCTACTCACCTCCTCTGCCTTAAGAAGTCTCTCATGCAGCTGGGCTTGCCCCTCATAGTACTCGCCATACTCCCCCCCATTCATCTCAGACTGAGCAGGTGGGAGGAAATAGCTCTCCTCAGTCTGTGTGCCACGATGGACTCTGGACCGCTTCTGTCGCTGAGACATTTTTCTTTTAGTTGAGTATGATAGATCCTGACTTCCAGATCCTGTCAATAACAGATTGTTCAAATTCCAATGATTTATCAAAATTTGGAGTTGGATCTATATGCAAAACATCTAAACAAGAGTATGTTGTAAAATGTATGCTTCCTAGTTTACTGACATAATTTTTTGCACATGTCTAACTACAAACAATGTAAGCTCTGAACTGCTATCCTATAATGCACTAACAGACCAGAGTATATAAGTGAACAGTCCATATCTATCAGCACACTGGACAACAAAAGATCTGGCCCATCTTCTCAGAAACTTCTTTAACTCAAGCACAAACTATAAGTCTACAAACTTTGACATCTATAACTTTACTTGCAATAAAGCTAGAGTAAAAAAGAATATGTTTATCTTTTTCGTAACATGTGTCTTTCTATCAGAATGCCATATTTCAGGGACAAAAGTATGCCCTAAATATCATATCTGATTTTGGGGGATTTTGAGCCTCAGTTCAAGTTTCTTGCCCTAAAAATTCTGAGAATACAGGACCTGGGTCTGTGCTGTTAATTCTGACAATGTGGGGTCTGCGTCTTTGGTGTTAGTTCTGAGAATATGGGGCTTAGATCTGTGCTGGTGTGTGTTTTACACAGGTCATTACACAACAAATCAATATCAAAGGTATTGAGAGTAGAAAATAATGCTAAGTAAGACTGATTTATAATTAGGGGGTGAAACGATTAATTGATATATCATTGAATTGACACTTTTTCCATATTGATACCCATATTGATACAAGAAGTAATGCATCGATATAAAACAACATTTACTCTATACCACAAGTTACTTTAATCTTCAGCAGTCAAGAATAATTAGTCATTTGCCTTTATATTCTTCAAACTGAGAATTCATCTTAGACATGCCAATGACAATATACCCCTACAATGCATATTCCTGTACCAATGATAGTAATACCTTTATACTGCTTAGTCTTATACCAATGACAATAATACCTCTACACTGCATAGTCCTATACCAATGACAATAATACCTCCACACTGCATAGTCCCATACCAATGACAATAATACCTCTATATTGCATAGTCCTATACCAATGACAATAATACCACTAAATTGCATAGTCCTATACCAATGACAATAATACCTCTACATTGCAGTCCTATACCAATGACAATAATACTACTAAATTGCATAGTCCTATATCAATGACAATAATATCTCTACATTGCATAGTCCTATACCAATGACAATAATACCTCTATATTGCATAGTCCTATACCAATGACAATAATACCTGTGCATTGCATAGTCCCATACTATACGATTAATCTAGCAAATAAAAAAAATTACAATAATACCCCTACATTGTGTAGTCCTATACCAATGAGAATAATACCCCTACATTGCATAGTCCTGTACCAAAAATACCCTTAAAGTGCATAGTCCCATACCAATAATAATAATACCCCTGCATTGCATAGTTCTATACCAATGACAATAATACCAATAAATTGCATAGCCCCATACCAATGACAATAATACCCCTACATTGCATAGTCCCATACCAATGACAATACCCCTACATTGCATAGTCCCATACCAATGACAATAATACCCCTACATTGCATAGTCCCATACCAATGACAATAATACCCCTACATTGTATAGTCCTATATCATTGACAATACCCCTACATTGCATAGTCCCATACCAATGACAATAATACCCCTACATTGCATAGTCCCATACCAATGACATTAATACCCCTACACTGCATAGACCTATACCAATAATACCACTACACTGCATAGTCCCATACCAATGACAATAATACCACTAAACTGCATAGTCCTATACCAATGACAATAATACCCCTACACTGCATAGTCCTATACCAATCCCTGGTACTAACATACAAATACTTCAGTGCTTAGATCAGAAGCAAGAAGGAGCTCATAAGGTATCTCCAATTTTGTGACTCAAGTCATTATCTGTGTAGCAGTGTTAAATAAACCCCAGAAAGTAGTTCAAAGTGAACAACGTTTAGTTTGGGACACTTGTTCATCCTTTAATGCATCCATAATGCAACTTAGGTGGCAATATGTAAGAAAGGAATTGAAATCTGAGCCAAGACAGTTTTTTATTAAGAAATGCTGGCAAAAGTTCATAATTATATTGCATCATGGAAACATTGTAAAAGATAGTTCAGGAATTAGATGGACAGTGGAGGATTTCACACTATCTACAATACTCTCACAGTAAAGAATAAGGACATCAGACAAAGGATCCTTGCTTGAATGAAATGAATCTCACTTGGAATTTTTTTACATACTGACCTAGGGAATCGAACAATTAAGTGGGACATAGTTAGATTTGACGGCATTTCATGTGTGTGTGTGCAAGTGTGCACCTGTCCATACATGTATGTACATGCATAATGTGTGAACCAACCATTGGAAGAGACAGAATCAAGCCTCCTGTTACAGGAAGCATTGGCTTTGCTCCTACATTCCATCACCACCAAGTCTTTACAGTGCTTATGAGCATTAATTCCACAATCTGAAAGAGAACATAAAAACAGTAATTTTGTGGCACTTCTTAAAGTTTAACAAAAAAGTATTTTCCTTTCTGCATTTTATGACATAGGTATTACTTTTCCAACATGTCAGTGACAACAATATTGTAATAAAAACATTATTTTCTAAATTCTGATAGTTATATACATCACAACTGTGCAAGTATGACAGGGTATTATAAATATTACTTAATCTTAAAAGCTCTGATATAAAATCGCTGGGGAATAGTTCTCAAAATGCTGGAGATCAGAGAAAATTACAGAATTTTTTTCTAAAACAAAAATTACATCAAAAATTAATCCTCTCATGTAAGTTAGCTGACATCACTGCAACATTAAACCTATTCAACATGTACAATGGATATATCTGTTCAAATACAGTGAGAAAAATGAAGGATTCTTTCATTTTCAATATGTGTGGGTATTTATTATACTGAGTTGATCTACTTAATTCCAAATGTCTGCAAAATATAATGAGGCATATTCAATTGATTCTATGTTACAATATTGTTCACTACAGTGTATAAAATGCTGGAGATCTTGTCTCCCATTTACAAGTGCTAGAGGTTACTCAGAAATTGGCAACATTCACAAAATACTCCAAAATGCTGGCAGATAAAATGTATGAGTGTGTGTATATCAATAAGATCTACGAGATGTGTGTGTGTGTGTGTGTGTGTGTGTGTGTGTGTGTGTGTGTGTGTGTGTGTGTGTGTGTGTGTGTGTGTGTGTGTGTGTGTGTGTGTGTGTGTGTGTGTGTGTGTGTGTGTGAACAGAATGTTTAAATAATTTGAGACAATATGGTAAATATGCATAATTTTACCTTTACATTTCCAGCCTTGTTTAATGAGACCCCAAAGCTGAAAGAAAAACAAATGGTGTCAGTCCTGTATAACTTGACTCAATTGAATTAAACAAGAGTACTTCACTTCCAAACATTGACAATTTCACTCAAATGTGTGGCAAGCATCTGGGTGAAGCATTGAAAGCTTAGTATTTATGGCTGAGATGAGAATCCTCAGCTACAGCACTGACATACTGTCATTTACAAAATTTATATCTCCTCTGGAAAATATTTTCTTTATTTTGTACTGATGCACCTGTTACATTTAATACTGGGGCCCTGGGTGGCCGAGTGGTCTAAAGCGTTTGCCTTTACCAATCACAGCCATCTCACTTCTGTCTGCATGGGTCTGAGTCTGGCCAAAGTGAGTATGTGAGAAAGCTGCCAATGGGTCAGTGGTTCTTACTGGGGTTTAATCCAGGTTATTCAAAACAAAGCCAGTGGTTAACGTTAACCAATGGTTCTCAGTACAGAAAATTTGATGGCCTCTATAAAGAAAAGGATGTATGTTTAATTCTTAATGTAGTATGTATTGAAAGTAAATTATTCTGGCCCCCAACATATACCAATTCACAACAAAATTGTTTAGAAATGCAATGGTGAAAAAAATATGGTGATCTGTCCAAAAAATAACCTGAATGCAATGAAAGGTTACATAGCTCACCTCTATTTTTACTAGCCTCCAGTAGTCACCGTAAACATTATCATGCCGAAAATAAATTTAGACTAAAGTGATCTTGGCCACTATTCAGACAAAATATATTTCTGGCAATCTTTTATCCTTAAAGATTAACTTTGAATCAAATTAATCTGGACTATTAATTGGCACTATATAGCCAGTTTTGTGCTGACATATTGTGTAATCACTTATATATCAACATACCCACCCACCAACCTACCTGCTTGCTTATCTTCTGTGACAAGGCATAAACAACATACAAGAAAAACTTTTTCTATCAAAACAACATAGAGGTAATAATTTAATAAGAAACAGATCTGGACTTTTTTTTGTATTAACTTTTCAAATCATTGTTAACTTCTTAGAATCATGTTGAAAAGCTATGATCACTGACCACCCCCAGAAGCCAGATTTTACTGGGTGAAAGTCAATGGCTTTGAATAAAGATGGCCAGCCAGTAGCATATACTTCAAGCATCAATAATTACCTTGCTAAACCACTACAGGTAAGGCCTCACATGCAAGCATGCAGTCCACTCACCTAATTCCTACACTTATTCACAGGTACAAAATCAGTGAAGTGTAAAATAGGTCACAGTTACCTATATTTGTGATGAGAGTGTAGAACTTATCATGATGCAACCTCTCGCCGAATTTCACGATTCCAGGTCTAGCAGTATGTATACTGTATGCAAATAAATGAGCTAAATGCAAAAACTGATTGAAAAATATAAAACCAATGAAGATGTAAGAACAACTTCACCCTACCCTTAGGGCATGTGCTATACAACCCACTCCACACTGTTGTCTATGATCCAGGAAGAAAGAATGGTTGACATTAAGTGAGGATGTACGTATGTATGTGCTTTTATCTGTGTAGATGCTGACGCTGGGAGTAGTACAATAATTTTCCTCTACTTTGAAAAGGCGAGCTAAAAATCTTCAGATTTGGTTACATGTTAGACTCTGTACTTCTTGGCCAATACTAAGGGAACAAAATGATTGAGAACCACAGCAGCTTGGGCTATAATTAGGATAATCAATTTGGTTCACATTGTGGAGGGCATCAATTCAATTACCTGTTTTCTTAGGATGGGTAAATCATTCCTTATTTTACATTATAACTTGATTTTTTTTTTTGTCCATTTGCTTAAAAATGTACTTGGTGTCTGAAAATGTACAGTGGTCACCCTCTTGAATGGACCCACTTATCAGTAGCCAAACATGGTCACCCTCTTGAATGGACCCACTTATCAGTAGCCAAACACTTTGTAAGGCAAGAATCCCAAGGCACTGATGAGTTTGTGTTCCAAAGGTACCCCTCTAGGATGGCCTCCCCTCTAATGTGGTAAGTGTGGCCAGCATGTTAGTGCAAAAACGATCCAATTTACCCCTTTTGACCAGATGTATAACAGTGTTTGCAGATAGAGATTGCATGAATATTTCTTGATTTCTAAATTAAACACACTGACATTTGTTCAAAATTGCCCATAAATTATACCAAATTTTAGTCCATACAATCTTAGGTTTTGTCACTTACTGGCTATTATTATCACTGACAATTAAGAAGCTGACATAAGCTAACAGCTGTGAAGCACAGTTATGTTCAGCTCAAGTAAGCATGACATCTGGTTGCCAGAAAGTAAAAAATGGTATGTTAGCTATTGTGGCTTCTCTCTCAGATTTCGGAATGAACTTGAATGGGTACCAGACTTAAACCAGTTGATCAGGTGACAAAGTCAATTCCTTTGTAAATATGGAGCATCTTGTGTAATAACTCCAAATTACCAATGATGGAATAAGTTGTTGTAAAAAGTGCAAAATGTTATGCCTTTCATAATTTATATATAGCTATTACTCATATGTGTGTGATCCCCTTCCAGAAAGGCCACACCTTTTATAAGGCCACTTTCCTGTTGCAGAAGGGACATCCTTATAAGAAAATAAAAACATTATATAAAAACTCAAAAGATGCAAGAAGATATTACGGTAAAACTTACCAATCCGGTGCAGTGTATACAAAATGTAGGTTTAAAATATGTAATTTCATGGAAGTCATGTTTGAAGCTACTTCTCAGTGCATGGCAATTAGCTCTGATAAAATAGGTCTTCATTTCTGCCTTGCTAATCATTCCATCCCTGTAATGAAAGACAAAACAAAAACATATTTATCAGCTTAATTATAAAGTCTAATGGTATACATCTCTTGCAATAACATCTCCATCTTTTTTAGAATTTGTAATTTATATGGTTGGCAGACCACAAGTCCAACTGCAAACTACACATATCCAGATCTGCTGTCACATAATGCACTGACAGATCTGGGTGTGTGCATTTTGTTAGGAGCAATCAGTATAACAAACAGCATTAACCCTAATATACAGGCTCATTATGTTATCGCAGATCAGGATCTTTCTTATTGCAGTCTGAATTGACTTATAAGTGAGTATAGATGGTATGTGAGTTTGCATGTGATGATGTGTAACAATAAGTCTACCAACTATATTGTTTGAATGTTTATAAAATGATTCAAAGAGAAATTTTATTTTCTTTGATTCAAATCAGAATTTCGAGTCACTATTTGGTGTAAATTTTTTAACACTGCTATCAAAGTATTTTTTCCTATTCAATGCATTACAATTTTTCTATATCCTGCTTCATAAAGGAATTATTAAAGAATTTTACAATATACTACAACATGTAAGTTTTTCCTGCAAGTGATAGTACTTATAAGGGATCTTATAAACTGAGATTTCTAGCATGAATCTCTAATATTATTTTTGGTCTATTAAATGCTGGTTTCTTTTCACTGAAATCAGTAAACAAATCAGGGAATAACATTTGTTCAAAGGCCATTTAAGTACTGGTAAGTTTTTGTTGAAAAACCAATCTACTGCAATCAACCTAATTTTTTTTATACCAAAATCCAACATTTTATAGGATTATTTTTACTACCATTCAATCTGCCCATTCCAAAAGAACACAGTGATGATCAACATTGGGAATATTCAACAGTTATTAAAAACACTGATGTTTTTTTGTGGCTTGTCGCTGTTTCATTGCTCCACCCACAAAAACCATGTGCCACACTGACTCACTGAACTACTCCTTCAAACATGACAGAGATTACTTCAAGCTTATACTAAATTTTTCAACATACAGGTACAGAATGACAGCTATAGGGTATTGCTAAATTATATGGCCAATAAAGGTACAAAGACAAAGCATTTCTTGTCATGCTCTGATTGTGTTGAACCAGCAACCCATGAGTTTAAATTACCAGTTAGGATGGAGGTGTGATTATCATGCCTTTGCTACCTGCTGCCTTTCTTACTTAAATGAATGCCAATGTTTACCTGTCTTGTGTGCATCTGGTGATAAAAACATACTTGCTTATATAGACTATCAGCACATTTTCTCTAAATGCTATAGCCAAACAAATCAAATGATGTAACCAATAAAAATGTTACAAGAAAGGAACCCTTATACCAACAGCCTTTGGATTATATTGTAATTTGGAATTTGGCCAAGGAAATGAAACTCAAATGTTCTAACAGCAAAACGTTGTATCCAAGAACATAATACTGCAAATAAATGGACAGTCTTCAATTCTTACAGTACCATCACATTTTCATACATGATATTTGACCCCCCCCCCAAAGGAATATGATTTTACAAGATGCAAATCAGACATTGGATAAATAGTGTTCCACTCTACTTACTGATCAGCATCAAGAACACAGAAGGAGTCTATGAATGGAAAATTTCCAGCTATAGCTTCAAACTCAGCATGTGAAATAAATCCATCTCTGTCTCCATCGTAGTTTTTAAACACAGCCTGAAAGAAAGATTAATCTAATCTGTACATAAAATACTGTGAAGTACAACATTTTCAGAAATACAATGGTTCTGAAATTTAGCAAGGCAACCAAATGTGGAATAATTTTATTCACATAAATAGTGTTATAACATGCAGATTGCAAATAATGAAATAGCACATGTTTTATGCTTCACATTTGCTAAAGTAAATTAATCAATGAAAATTAATGTCCCTGAAATAATATGATTTACAATATTATCAAAAGCTACAGAGATATACTGATACCCATTTACAATATTATCAAAAACTACAGAAATATACTGATGCCCATTTACAATATTACCAAAAGCTACAGATATATACTGATGTCTATTAACAATATTATCAAAAGCTACAGAGAAATACTTATGTCCTATTTACAATATTATTAAAAGCTACAGAGAAATACTTATGTCCCATTTACAATATTATTAAAAGCTACAGAGAAATACTTATGTCCCATTTACAATATTATCAAAAGCTACAGAGAAATATTTATGTCCCATTTACAATATTATTAAAAGCTACAGAGAAATACTTATGTCCCATTTACAATATTGTCAAAAGCTACAGAGAAATACTTATGTCCCATTTACAATATTATCAAAAGCTACCGAGAAATACTTATGTCCCATTTACAATATTATTAAAAGCTACAGAGAAATACTTATGTCCCATTTACAATATTATTAAAAGCTACAGAGAAATACTTATGTCCCATTTACAATATTATTAAAAGCTGCAGAGCAATATTGATGCCCTTTAACATTATCAGCAAATTACAAAACATTTTGTCCATGAATATTGGCAGATTTATTTCAACAAAAGTTATTTTGTCTAAAAACACCAAATTCAAGACAATACTGATACAAAATTCAATGACTGAAATATACTGGAATAACTACTGACATTTACTAGGGTTTTTTCTTCATATAAATATGCACGAGTTTTTCATAAAGTCCAATTTTTTACACCGACATGACAATATTGGCTCACAATAACCTAAATAAAAAATCTTCTATTGAAACACCCTGAAAATTTTCCTAACAATGAAAGCTGGAATTAACATGAAATTCATCCATCTGATGGTTATTTTTTGTGAAGTACGAGTAGCACTCCACTAAATATTGGTTTGTGAAGTGCTGCAGTAGTCTGATTCTCACCTCAACCATATCATGAACATGTTTATTTATGGTATTTGGATCTGGCGGACTAATACCTGCCACCCACTCGGCAAACACAACCAGTTTTGTTGGCGTAGAGGGCTGAAAAAAAGATGACACAAAATTTGCATAAATTACTGTTACTAAAAGAAAGCAAAACAGAAGGCTGAAATAAGAGAATAACTAGAGGCTGTTGTAGATGAGTACACAAGTTACAAAATGGACAAATCTATTATAATGAGGCAATTCTGTATGTAGTGAAGTCTCTGTAATCCACCACCTCCAAACTGAAATCAATGGATAAATCAAAGTCCTAGATTAATGAATTTTATTTTAATCAACCTTTATTCAATTGTCCATTGTCAATGTCAGGAATAAACATGTCTGAGAAATGCAAATTAGACTTACAAGATAAAACTATCCAAACAACAAAGAATAATAAAAAATAAAGAATGTAAAAGAACCAGTTAAAAGAAGCTAAATATGGTACTACTGTATTTGACATATTAAGCACACCTACCATTGTAAGTGCATCCATCATGGTTATTTTTTAAATTTCAGGACACCTGTACAATAACCTGTTCAAATGATTTTTTAATCTTAAAAAATGCTGATGAAAAGTTTATTTGTAGATTTCTTCAAGTTTAATCTCTGTCAATTTTTCATCAATCATGATTTTGCAGCTCCATTTCTTGTATAGTGCATCTGAAGCTGCTCTCCTTGAAGTAATAGGCCCAGTCCAAATATAGAAAGTTTTAACCCACTGAATGATGGGTTATAGTAGTTCTAGTAATGCCTTTCAAGTTGTGCATACTTGGTACCATTTTCCCACTATGTACTTTCTATCTGATGTGCAGAAGTTTTGGGCACAGCACTGCTTGAAATGTTTAAACTGATTATCGTGTTGATCCCTCATCAACTCTTGAATGAAATTACTAGTGTAAGGACAAAACATCTGCATGCAACTATAAAGATTTTCATCTAAAATAAAATGGGATGTTTACTGAAGATATGGTACATCAGGGCTTCTGTTCACATAATGTTCCAATGGGTCAGTGTGGCCCCTTGAATATTTTGCAAAGGGTCTGGGAGGAAAAGGAGTGAATAAAAGACGGACTGTATATAGGATGTCAGATATGATGGATAGAAAGTCAATAAAAGAAGTCAACTGGATATAAAATATGTGACTGTATTACTTTATAAAATAAAATGAGTAAAGAGACTTATCTTATATCAACCATGCTCAACAAGTCAATCTGTCAGTGAAACTTTAAACTGACTAATCTCTCCATTCTTAGTTTAAGACTTTTATTAAATCTACAGTACTGATTCTAAATTTGCTGTGGGAGCAAATACTCAAGGTAAATTGTCACTATTATAGCCAAACTCCCTTCTTTTTAGGGGAGAACATGTTGATAACCAAGCATGTGATTCTACTAGTGGTAGGACAAAAAGAAAATATTAAGGGTCGTCCACTGCATATAAATTATTATAGTAGAAAGCTACCACTTTTGAACATTTAAAGATTTCTTTTTAAATATGGAAAAATAATGGCAGAATTATGTGTTCTATCCACAGAATACAAAAACATAGCAGAATCAATCTAGTGGGGAACATAACTGTTCCACCAGTTGAAATCTATCACTTTTGAAAATTAAAAGACTGGTGCAGTAATACCTGTTGGGTAATCCAATCAAAAATTGTTACACAACAGCTGATGTTTAAGCAAAAAGCTGCAACTGATTACTGTTGCAATTTGTGGAGTTCAAGATGTATCCACAAACAAAGATGCATGACTCCCTAATCAACCACACATAAGGTAAACTTTATTTAAGTCCTGAAGCATGAATTGCTGACTTGTTTTGGTCAACTGATGTTGTTTACATCCAACTGTATCCACATACCACGAAACATAATTATGTGGCCAACTCCACTTGAAAAACAAGCTATATTACTGAAAACACAAAGTAAAAAAAGCCTGTAATATCAAGGTTAATCTCAAGCTTAAAGTACTATCATTGTGAAAACATGGGTACCATGAATGGCACATTATCCACCCTGCTTGATGTTTAGTAGTCCTCTATGTAGATAACTGAAATTTTTGTGCTAAAACAATTTTTCTTTCTTCAGTCAGAGTTAAGCTGATCTTTAACCCTTAAATACACAGACATCTTCCTTACTCTAAGTGCAAGCCATCCATAAAGTTTGGGCCAGATCTCTAATGTAGAAGTAATGTTACTGTGCCAAAACCAATTGTCTTCTTTCAGTCAGTGACCTTTGCCTTTGACCTTACAATCAACAGCCTTACCCAAAGTGCAAGCCATCCACAACGTTAAGGTTGAGGTATGTTACTTAGAACTCATGTTATTGTGCAGAAACCATTTTCTTCTTCTTCCAGTCACACTGACCTAGACCTTTGACCATTTGATTCCAGAAGCTCTATGGTTCTCCCTTATCCCAAGTGCAAGCTATCCAGTTTGGTAACTGCAGGTGATGAAGAACTCAAGTTTACTGTGCATAAACCATTTTCCTACTTTTACCATGACCTTGACTTTTGAGCTTTTCAGCCCAAAATCGATAGGGTTCTGTTGATGGTGGACAACTAAAGTTACTGTGTCGAAACCAAATTGGGAACAGGTGTACAGATGGAAAATACACTCCACCTTTATGGCAGGTGTTTAGAAAATGGGAAATATCTTCATCCAAGGGATCACCTATGATCCAGGATGATACATGATAAAGAAAAGGGCATAATGAAGTTCTGTTCACAAAGAATGTAGAAGGCTTTAGCACAGAGATTAATCTAGGGTGTGGACAGACATACAGATGTACAGACCTGCACATGTATACCAATATGACACTATGCTGAACTTCCAAGGTGGACACAGATAAAATCCCTAAATTCCAAAAGCACTTATACTTACTGAAGACAAAGAATTTCTTGGTTCTCTTGCGAGAGACAGCTCATAAATTTCATCTTCTGTGTAGTGCATGTCAAGAGACAACTGCAATGAAGATGACCAGTATAAACGGAAAATTGGTTTTTCGAAGTATTATGAACTTAGAAAATTCATATTACCTTAAAATGAATTTTAACAAGATAAAAAAATGTGGAGCAAAGAAAGGAACAGCAGAAATGTTTGTAATGTCATTTTTTAAAATGAAAACTGTTCTGGTAAACATCTGTAATAAAGAAGAACAGGCACCAACCAAACTCAAATAAATACATGGCAGAATTATAATAATAAAAAAGACACCTTTTAAAGTCAAATCAATTAGTTGTATTTTCATCATCATCATCAATCCCTTAACCCAAGAGGTCATTGGGGCACCACAGTTGACTTTACAACCAATTCTCTCCCCATCTTTCCATGTTCTCTACTGCCCTTTGGGAATCTCCAAATCCCATGCCTGTCCACTCCTTAATGTTGTCTTCCCACCTCTTTTTCTGTCTGCCTCTTCTTCTGCACCCTCACACTGTGCCTTGCAAGATTGTTTTTCCCAGTCCAGATGATCCTAAGACCAATGTTTTATCTACAAATGGCTTCATGTAAGTCATTTGACTCATCAAGGCAAAAAACAGTGAGTCAAAATCCAAACCTATGAGTCTTAAGCTGATGATCAGTTTTCAGTAGTTTTTAAAAAATAATTATATTGTTTAAATACGCAATGAAAATATTAGTTATATAATGTGACTAAAGCCACATAAGGCATCTCCCTTGCCAGAAGCATCTGAACATTCTATATTTGTTAAAAATCTTGTTGATGGTTTCATGTCATCAGAAATAATGTGAGCATATATGACGAGGCGTTTATTGTTGGCTATGTCAGTGCTTTCATCTGCCATTGCTGTCATAAATGATAAATTTTGCAGGTCAAGTATAAGATTATCCTCAACAACATTTTATAGGCTCCAGTAACTCTGAACAAGTAGTAGCCGAGTCATACTGATTGGCAGAATTCTTCAAAATGCCAATGGCATCAATTTCTTCAGCCGCTAAGTCGTGTATTAAATTAAGAAGAGATTTGTATTTTAAAAAAGGGATGTCTTCTACACTCAATGTACACACTTTCGTAGCACTTTCACTGCTATGTCTTGTTTGGAAGAATGTTTTTTGTAAACCTGCATTCAAATCTGCCTGGTGTTGTGGACCTTCAATCAGCAGTTTGTGTTCTGGCAACCCAACATGCCTTGCCAGTGTACTGTTCTGAAATTTTTTTATTTTTGCACATTTTGTCATGGAGGGTTTTTTATCCTCTGTACATATATGGCAAGACATAAAGGCGTCTTCACTGTCACATTCTTCACTCAACTTAACATCTTTTTTAAAACGTAGCCAGCTGTGTTTTCAACCATTGCTGCACAAAATACGTTTTATCTTACGAGTAACCATTACCTCATCTTTGGATGATGAAGGCTCCACTGGTTCAATAACAATACTATTACCATCGGTCGGTCATAAAAGCGGTCCGAAAGATAATTTCGTTTCTTTCAGATCTATTTTAATTTTTTTTGCCTTGGACGCCATTTTCAGTCGAATGCCAACAGTATCTTGGAACAACACAAGGCATACAACTGAGCGAATGGAAAATTGTTGTTTTGTTGCGTGACAAAGGTGCACATAAAATAATAGTTTCTTGTGAGAATCACTTTTAAATCACGTGTTTATTTTCCGCCTCTTTCTTGCGTATGGTGATTATACGGTTCTAACATCCTGTTGCTACAAATGTCACAGTTACAGGTCACATAAGGTCAGCTCCAGGCATCACACTCAGTTGAAACCCTGTGTATTATGCAGTGCCGGATTACCAAATAGGCAGAGCAGGCACCGGCCTATGGGCCCCAGGCCTTTTAGAGGCCCTGCGACAACGGATCAAAATAATATTGAATTGATTTGATCTTGACATATTAGGAGATAATTTGTGAGGGGGACCCCGAGATTTCGACTGCCTAGGGGCCTCCACAGGGTTTAATCCGGCACTGGTATTATGATAACATTTGAGTAAGAAACTGATGTGCACATGTTTTCCCTGTGTGGGAGAGTTATAATCTAGCCATTAAAGTAGTTGGACCAAACCTTAATTTTGTGTAAATCAGCAAAACATAATATTGGGGTGCATCAATTTATGTACCAGCGATTAGTTTTAGATCGAACCCTTGTTTTTTGTTAATCAGCAAAACATAGCATTAGGGTGCGTCAATATAAGTACCGGCGACGATTTTTGTGCGTCAAATTGGAAAGTCTGCGTATTTGATGCATGACGCATGGATAATTAAAACACTGTAAGACATGACCACACTTCAGTTTACGCTTTTTTTACAGTGGTCAAGAGGTCTTCATAGGATCTGATAGCTCGTTGGATCCTGTTGTGGACTTCTTCGTTAGTTACATGGTCAATGTATGAGATGCCCAAGATCTTGTGGTAGCGTCTCATTTTGAAGGTTTAAATCCTTCTTTGTAGATCTGATGTGAGAATCCATGTTTCACAAGCATACAAAAAAGATGGATATGACAAACGAGTGCATCAACCTTATTTTGGAACCAAAAGCAATGTTGGTATCTTTCCATATTGGTCTCAACCTTGTTATTGCTGCTGTTGTCTGGGCAATCCTGCAAAGTAGTTCTGGTTTGGAGCCCTCATCTGTGATAACTGATCCCATGTACTTGAAGCTTGTGACTCTTTCCAGCTTCTGTTCACTGATCTTTATTTCTGCACTGATGCCACTGGTGTTGTTTGTCATCAGTTTGTTTTTCTTCGGCGCTAATCTCCATAATGTATGCTGTGGAGGTTGTGTCGAGGTACTCAACCAAGTCAGCCAGTTCTTTTTCATCTTCTGCTAAACCATCAATATCATCTGCAAAGTGAAGGTTGGTGATTGTTCTTCCTCCATTGCTGACAGTGCCCTTGTGGTCATGCAAGGCATCCTCCATGATCCTTTCCAGGAAAATGTTGAAGAGTGTAGGTGACAGTGTACATCCCTGTCGGACTCCAACTGTTGTTCAAAACCAATCTCCTCTGCTGCCATTGATGAGGACCGCACTGGTGGCTTTGTCATAGAGGTGCTCAACAACCTGCACCAGGTTTGAGCTGATGTTGTACTTCCTCATAGTTGCCCATAAGGCTGCACGCCATACCCTATCAAAGGCCTTTTTGAAATCTATACAGATGTCATATAGATTCTGCTGATGCTGAAGGTATTTCTTGCAAAGGAGTCTGAGATTGAAGATTTGTTCTGTGGTGCTCCTTCCTGTTCGGAAGCCTGCCTGCTCTTCAGCAATAATTTTCTCTGCTTGAGGCTTTAGTCTGTTAAGAATTATCTTCAGCATGACTTTGCTCGGGTGACTGATCAAACTGATGGTTCTGTAGTTTTGGCATAGCTGTAGGTTTCCTTTCTTGGGGAACACGATGACCAAGGATTGAGCCCATGAGGTGGGCCATTAGGAGAATGCCATATCTTGTTGCAGACTGTTGTTAGGACTGTGACTATCTCTTCTCCTCCTGCTTGAATGAGCTCTGCTTGTATGTTGTCAATGCCGGCTGACTTTCCTTTCTTTAGTGACCATACTGCAATTTCTACCTCCTCACAAAGAATGGGGTTGTCATCAATTTCTTCTGCCTGAGGGCAATTTAGTACTGCTGGATCTCCTTGGGTCTTATGATTATACAGTTCTGAGCAGTATTCTGTCCATTGCTTGAGGATCTCTTGATCTTCTGTGAGGCATTTTCCTGATTTGTCTTGGATGGTGGTAGTTTTCCTTTGTTCATGGGTTGTGAGATCTTTCACCAGTTTGTATGCCATTTTGCTGTCATTTCTATTCAGACTGTCTTTGATTTAGCAGCATTGTCTTTCTATCCAAGAATCCTTTGCCTTTTTCGTGCTTTTCCTGATCATGGTGTTTATCTCTCTGTATTTTCTAGCTCCTTCATGATCTCTTTTTCCCTTTTTCAGTTCTCTTCTTTTGTCACATAGTTCAAGGATATCTGCTGTGACCCAAGGTTTCTTTGTTCGATGATATTTGCCAATGATCTCGCTAGCTGTGCTAGTCACAGCTGTGTTGAATGTGGTTTTTAAGGACTCCAGGTCAGTGTCTTGGCTGTCCATGGTTATCAAAGGTGCAAATTTACCACCTATCATTGCTTGGAAGGCTTCTGCGACTTTTGGATCATTCAATTTTTCAAGGTCAAAACTCATTCTTGGTTGGTTAGGCTTTTTGACCATTTTCAGCTGGAGGTGAAACGTTGTCATTAGTAAGTCATGGTCACTTCCAATATCTGCTCTTAGAAAACTTCGTGTTCTGGCAATATTCAGTCCTGTGCAGAATTCTTTTTCACCAAGATGTAGCCAATCTGGTTGTGATATTGTCCATCTGGACTGTGTGCCAGGTCCATCTTCCAGATGCTTTGTAAAGGTCGAATATGTTGGCTAGCACAAGAACTCCAAGAGCCTGAGTCCTCTTTCATTTGTTTCTGCATTGCAGAAGGGTCCACAGGTCACTTTGTCTGTGAATCAACTCCCACCTTTGCATTCCAGTCTCCTTGTACAAACAGAATGTCCTCCTTGGGTGAGAGTTGTCAATGACATCTTGCATTTGGTTATAAAAATTCTCCAGTTCATTGTCATCATAGTTAGATGTGGGTACATAGGCCTGTATGATTGTGATGTTGAAGGGAGTGGCTCTCAGGCAAATGGTAATGAGCCTGCTTGAGACTGGGCAGCAACCCATAATGCTGTTCACAATGCCCTTGTGGACAAGAAATCCAATGGCATGATTGTGTTTGTCCCCTCTTCTGCTGAAGTAGAGCTTATGCCCTTCATCTGTTGTTATTTCACCAAAGTTATTTACATCTTTTTAGTAGATATATGTGAATATTTCTTAAGTAAGTGGAAACATTGCACTGACATGAGCGCCACTCATGACAATATAAAATAAATGTTTCCACTTCACAAGTGAAATATTGCCATATATCTACTCATAATCATAGATTTTCTTTATTTTAGAAGTAAAAACTGTTGATCTGCATTAATTTTCTCCATTCCATGCCAATGTGATTAACAGCGCCGGTACCACATCAATAAAAATAAGTTTCTCAATTTTACAATAATTTTGGGACAGTGACATTTAAACAAATTAGCATTTACATATCATGCACTAAATTGTGTATTTTGTCAAAATTATGACTATATTTAAATGAAAAATGAAAAATATTAAGTTATGTTAACACATTTCATGAGTGGATTGAAACTGTTGGGTTGGGGTAGGAATAATGTAGAAACACCACAGAACGGTTTTATCTGACACACTTTGGAGCATATCATCTTAAAACAAAGATTTTAATGATTGTGAGTTTATTTGTAAAGATTCTTCTTTATTTTGTTTATTTCTTCATTCACTTCTGTACAAGTCAAATCTGCTTGAGAAATTGACATAAATGGAAAACATAACCAAAATCACAGAGGCATAAAATACAGATTTGTGACTTAATTTGGTAAGGTGGCATTTTACTCATCAGAATGAATCCAAAGTTGCATGCCTCTGTGACCAACAATGCCTGAAAATAGAGGTCAATGAATTGTGAATACTGGTCACAGTTACCTGAGTTTGGTAGAACTGCATTGTTTTTAAAAAGACATATCTACATATTACCAAGTTGCATGATTCTGTGGCAAATAATGCCAGAAAAAGTGACATAAAATGCAAAAATTTATCAAAGTCACATAAGCTTGAAATGTAGGTCACAGTGGCTGATTATGGAAGGATGTTATTGTGCTGATAAAGATGAATCCAAACAAAAGCTGAATGCATCAATGACATTCCCAGAGGTACTGATCTAAATGCAAATTTAACCAAAAACATTGAACAATGAAATATAGGTCACAGTGGCCTATGTTTGGTAAGATGTATTGACCAATATGGGGACCCCCAAGTGGCCAAGTGTTCTAAAGTGCTCTCCATTACGGATCACTGCCATCTCACCTCCGTCTGTGTGGGTTCGAATCTTGGATTCGGCGAATGTGGATATGTGAGAAAGCTTGCCAGTAGCTTCTCATGGGTCGGTGGTTCTTTCCGGGTATTTCCCGGTTTCTTCCTCCACCATTAATACTGGCCGCCATGTATAGCCTATCGTGTGCTGAAAAATGCATTAAGCCCTACAACAACAACAACAACAACAACTGACCAATATGCAGATACAAACTAACCTTCATGATTCTGTGACCAATAACACCTGAGGAACTGACCTAAATGCAAAACTTCATTGAAGACACTAAAGCATAACCAAACTTTGTTAGGGTAATGTTATTAAGACGCATCCAAATACCAAGGTGCACGTCTCTCAGGCAAAAAAGAAATGTCTGAAAAACTGACTTAAATGTAAAACTTAACCAAAGTCACTATACAGTACAACTTATGACACAGTGACCTACTTTTGTTTGATATATGTGGTACTCACCAAAACACATCTACAAAGTTGCATTGCTCTGAGACTTGCAATAAATGAGAAATTGACCTTAATTCAAAACTTAACCAGGGTGTAACATATAGACTCACTGACAAACAGGCAAGGGTAACACTATATGCCCCTTCATGTTTATATAGATTGCAGTGACTTACTTTTGGAAAGATAATGTTGTTTTGACCAACATGCATCTAGAAACCAAGCTTCACGACTCTGGCCAATGATGCCAGAGGAACTGAACAGTGGAACAGAGAGAGTTCTGAGACTCAAAATCCCTAATTAAATACAAATCTTAACCATGGTGTGAAGTCCAGGATAGGGTACCACTATATTAACCTTTCTCATATGTGGCAGACATAAGAAAATAATATGTATGTTGCCAATATATTAAATTTTACGAGTTTACAATTATCAGTATTGCAAAAAGCAATAAAGGGAAAGAGTTGTAAAATGATTCACGCTCAAAGAGCAAAGAAATTTCCATAAATACTGCACACATTTTTCTGTACTTCTGATATGTATGGTGCACCAGTAAATGTACAAAAATGTGTTAAAAAATTGAACAATTGCTGACATTGTCTGAAAAGCTACTCAGGTCATTTATCACTTTCAGTTAAGATATGCAGTCTTGGACTAACTTACTAAGAGAGAAAAGTTATTTTCTTATTATACTCACCACGACCATGACCTAGGACTTCCAGAATGCAGCATCTAAATGCTTTTTGTCTTACCCCATGTGTAAACCATCCACAAAGTTTGGTCAAGAAGCTTTCTCTGGAGCTAAAGTTACTGTGGAAAATGCAGATTTATTTGAGTCACACTGATGAAGACCTTTGACCTTTTGACCATTAAATCAATTGCCCTCCAATATTTATGCCAAAGTATACTGACAAGATACTTTTTTCAGTCAAAGTAACTTTGACCTTAGACCGTACATACCACAATCAATAGGCTTTCATCTTACCTAAAAAGGTAAAACATCCACAAACTTTGGTGAAGGAATATGGTTCAGTACTTAAGTTTTAGTGCAGAAACAATTTTCATCTTTCAGCCAGTGACCCTGACCTTTGACTCCCAAATAAATAGGTTTCAGGCTTCTACGCTACCTTACTCCATGTGCAAGTCCTCCACAAAGTTTCATCCATGTCTGTTATGTACAAACTAATGCCATTGCACAGAGACCATATTTTTAAGTCAGTGCCCTTTGCCCTTTTGACCCTAAACTTTATAGGCTTCTTCCTTAGCCCAAGTAAAAACCATCCACAAAGTTTGGTCCCACTCTCTGATGTAGAACTAATGCTATTGTGTGGAAACCATATTTCTACTTCAATCACAATGACCTTGACCTTGGACCTTCTAACCCCAAATTCAATTCACTCCTTCTATACTTCATGCACAAAGGACCACTCCAGTGGCCTAAGTGGTTAGAGAGTCCACCTTGGATGCATGAGGTCACAGATTTGAATCCTGGGTGAGTCATACCAAAAATCTTTAATAATGGTACCAGCATCCGCCTCACTTGGCGCTCAGCTTTAAGAGGTTAATATTAGGATTGGTCATCTTGGTATCTGCCTCGCTTGGCGCTCAGCATTAAGAGGTTAATGTTAGGATTGGTCATCCTGCTATCAGGATAATGTATCTTGGTGGGACATGATGCTACACATCTGCGGCATTATGCCCCAGTGCTAGACATCACTATAAATTGCCACACTGCAGACATCGTAGCAATACGGCTGAGAAATTGTTAAAGCTACATTAAAAATCCAAATCACACACACATTCATCCACAAAGTTTGGACCAGGTCTGTGATGTAGAACTATTGTAAAGAAACCATTTTTTTTCCTTGCAGTCATTGGGACTTTGACTTAGGGCTTTTTGACACCAAAATCAATAGACCTCTTCTTTACCACATGTGCAAGCCATACACAAAGTTTGGTAAAAAATAAAATAATTGGAATAAAATTAAATAGGTAGATGCATGTACAGATGCCATAAATTCAGATACTCCTCCTTTCAGCAGGTGTACAAAATTAAGTTTTAAAATAAACAGAAAAGAGAACACTGAATACAGTTTTATGTAGAAGAGGAAAAGTAGCTTACCCTGAGGGTGTTGATGAGATCCATGTTGGCAAAAAGACCTGGAATTGAGTCATGTGCCTGTAGCTTGGTCAATTCACGAAGTATAAGGAAAAGTTGAGCCATTTTGCGGAAGTTGATGAGATTCCCCTCCACCTTATCAGGTAGGGCAGTGTGTAACAGGATCAGATCCTTCAAATGAACACCCCTGAAAGGAAAAATAACCCTATCTATCTCTCTCTCTCAAAAAAAATGAGTGAAACAATTAATGAGAACTGCAAATCCTCTCCACCCTATTGGGAACAGCAGTGTGTAATTGTATAAAATCCTTCAAATGAACACCCCTGAAAATGATTAAAACTATCTGTTCATCTGTCCATCCCTAAAAATCAGTGAAATAATAAATGAAACTGTCTTTTTTGAGTAAATAAATATATGCGTTAAAAGATATACAAATAAGTAATCTAAAAACCAAATTAGACAAACCACTGAGACAGCAAAGATGGATTCAATTATATGTTTTACTGAAATTTATATCATTAATATGGGAAATCCTTGCCAAAATTGTAAAAATCTAAGACACTGCTCTTCCATGGGACCTTCTGTCATTTAAGTTCTCCCTGCTGCCTTGAAATATTATTTATTATATATATATTAATATTAATATTATATATATATATATTAATATTAATATTAATATAATATATAATATATATATATTAATATTAATATTATATATATATATATATTAATATTAATATTAATATAAATATTAATATATTTAATCAGGTCTATTCCTACTGATACTTATATATGTTCAATATTATCCTGGCATCATTTGCTTTGATGCACATAAGCACATGCCTCAACTCTACAGAAATATATTCCATTTACATCGATACCCTTCATTTTCTTCAAACAAGTTCTTTAACTAACATATGCAAATACCAAATTTTCTCATACTCTTCAATTTATGCTTAAAACCTGTCTACAGCTTGTCAGAAACTTTATGTTACATCATGTCTTCTATTCATGCTTAAAACCAGTCTAAAACTTGTCAGAAACTTCATGTTACATTATGTCTTCTATTCATGCTTAAAATGAGTCTATAACTTGTCAGAAACGTCATGTTATATCATGTCTTCTATTCATGCTTAAAACCAGGCACCACATTGTCAGGAAGTTCACGTCTTACATTATCTCTTTCGATGCCCTTCACATAAACCTACTTCTGCCAATTACACTGTTTTACATAAGATCTGAATCAAAAATAGATGGCAAAGCAACATAAATATCATATAGAAATGGGAGTTTATTGGGAAAGTCACAAAAAGAACCCTAATTTTGCATTCCTCATTCCTAAAGCTGTTCTTATTTTTTTTTTTTTTTTTTTAAATTTTGGACTGTTTTCGTTTCAAATTCTAAAGTAATCAAATTAGGAGAAATCATATTAATTATAACAAAATTTGTTACTTGAAAATAAATATATTGGATATAGATTGTGATTTTAAAAAAAAATCAATTAATATTGTGGTCATGCAAAGATACATCTCTTGAATGTACTGTTTTGGAACCATGAATCTTACTGGCATTTTTCATAACTCATTTCAAAGTGCAAATATTCTGGGATTAGAAATAGGAAGTCACATACATTTCTTTTCAATTTTTTCATGCTTACCACTGTCATCAAACAAGGACAGTAAATAGGTAGAAATAAGTAAAAAATATATAAAGAGTCATTTAATTAAGAACAGAAATGAATAAAAAAAATACAGTTCATACAAAATTGGTTACTGACCAACATTCAGAATACAGTATTATATTTAGACAGAATTTTTTACAAAAGAGAGGACCCTGAATTAGCTAATGAAAAATATGGCCAAAATATCCTTTTCTATTAATATGCACTAATTGTAACAACAACGATTCACCAATGAACATCAGTGAAACAGCTCGATATGAAACTTTATAATGCAGTACATCACTGTAAACGGTGTCATTGATGCAGTTTATAGCGAGTGTCACATTGGTATCACACGCTCAACAGCTGACTGAGTGCCTGTTACAGCAGAAGTTGATTGGCATTGTCAGAATAGCAAGATTTTGATGCTGACTTACTAGATGGGAAAAAAAGGGAATTAGGGGGTTATTTTAAGGCTATTTATATTTGTTTCCATTCAAAACTGTCCATGAAAGGATCTTTCCGCAATTTTTTCTATCTGTGTAGATTAATGTCATGGCATCATTAAAAGATATGTTCTCTCAAGAAAGGGAAGTTTATAACACTGCATCAAAACAAGGATGAGTCTGTTCACATGGCTGCCATATATGGAACATTATTTACATGACTGCCATGTATCTGATCTGAAAGACTATTCACATGGCCACTATGTATATAATTTACGCAATTACCAAGGTTATATGCACCTGATATGCTATGGGTATTTGCATAACTGTGTAGCAACTGTAGGATTAACATAGCAATCATGTATTTTGTATGATGCGTGTCCAGTTATTATATTTTAGAACTGAAATTGTCAGAAAATCATGCTCTGGGCCTTTATTTCCATAAACATAGACTCATTTTTGTCCCTGTGCACCTTTCTAGCATGTCAGTGTAGTTAAAACTGGTACAATGTTATGCTCCTTTATTTAAAAGGTACTTGTTATCTATGCTTTTAAGAATGTAGATTAATGGTTGTTAAGATGGAGTGGGTCCAAACCCATAACAATGACATTACAGGTAGGAACACCCACCCCACATGCCACTCCCATTCCATTACCTATTAATCAACACTCTTAATACCCCTTGTAATGAAGTCCTGTATACATTGAATAACTTCAAGCAAGATCATTCAGGTACTCTGAACTCACTCCTAATGAATGCACCAGTTGCCATGTTGATAGTTTTTGCTATAGGGGGAATACTGCAGTGGTACGAATAGTCTTTGTAAAATTGAGTATGCAGCCTGTGTACAAATGACACTTTCTCAAAACAAAGGCATGTCAAAACACAAGACAGGACACTAATATCCATATTATTAACAATTATTATCATTAATTAATTAATAATTATTATTATTGCTGTGTTAAAAGCTGTTGCTTCAGAGCTGCCAACCCATGTGTATGCTTAACAGCAATCCTAGCATCAATATTTCGGAATTAGAGAAACAGGAATTGATAATACATTTGCTGAAAATTTCAAGCTTTTATCCAATCACATTGCATCTTCTTGTGACTAGATACATAGTTTTATATAGTAACTTAGTTATGATCATAGTCCAGTGAGAATAAATGGTATATCCATTCCTCCAATTTCAAAATTTTGAATTTCTTCAAATGTTTTGGCCAAAACAAACCATAATCATTATTTTTCCTAACAAATTATCTGAATCTTTCTTTTTTCTTTATCTCTGCCATTTTTCACCTGTTTAGTCTAATAGGCTGGTTTCTTGTTATTTACATTATTTTTTTCACACATAAAACTATACTCTCTGTACTAGTCATTCATACTGGTGCTGAAGTATTTTTCTCAATACCCATGTCCATCCAGAAAACTACTGTTCAAAGCTGTATCACTCAAAATTTGGATTTGAGGGAATTTTGTCAATATAATTTGTAACAGAATTTTCACAAAATTTTTGCAATAATTATGCAAAATCCTGAATGGTTGGCATATCCATTTATTAAGGGTAGATGATTTGTTATCAACAGATGCTGATGATCCAGTAAACTTGTACAAAGTCTTTTGAGGTTTATTAGTGGATGTAATAACCACAAGGGTTCTGCAGAATGCCCTGTCTTGACCTTTATAAGCGTTATAGGCAGACATCAGCATTGCTACAGCTTACATTTTTCTCTGAAAAAGGCAAGGCAAAAATGTTAATTAAACTGATTTTTAAATCACAATGATAATTATTATTAGATAAAATATCTACCATATATACTCGCGTATAAGAAAAATAATTTTGGAAAAAATAAAGCCATGGAAGAAGAGGGGGGGAGGGGGAGGCTTATCCGCATGCCAATGTCTAAACTTGACAGTTTTTAAGTCTTTTTCTTGACTACTGTAAATTGGCTGTAAATCTTAGGACACCAAAAAATAATATTTTATGTGTCCTAAGACATATGCATGTAAAAAAAAAAATCATTTTCGGTGTCCTGACACTTATTGAACTGTTATAAAGTATTTTGTTATTATTTTGCATGTGCATATTTTCTGATTTCTCCAACATGAAATTAAATAAAGGTAAATACAGACTTCATAATTCGTGGGCCAGTTGAGTTTACCCAGGAGACCAGGCTTAACTATAATGTACAGTACTTACACAGCGCAAAGCATACATATTATCACTTAAATTCTTATTTATTTCCAAACATATTAGATGCAGATTTTGCTTTATCCATTGTTTCGACCAAATTGCTTTCTTCCAGGCAACATTTCAGCTAGTCCTTAAAAGCTGTTTCATTTACGTTGAATCATGCACTCACAAGTAACTCATTTTCAATGGTATAAGTGATCCTACCAACTGAGGTAATAGTTACGAAAAGGTACACATGTTTAATTGTACAAGGCACATAACCAACATAACTTACATGTTCACGATGAGTTGTAATAATAAAGGCTAAAATTCTCATTATAATCAACTAAGATCTTCATCAATCTACTTTAGTTTTGTGTTCTGGCTGAACATTATAACCTTCCACACAATGGAAAGCTTGAAGTTTTAGTGTCTCCTTTGTTGATAGTTGGCCTGATTTGTCGTTTACTTTCTGACAGCAACCCTGAAACTGGCTTGTGTTAAGAGGGAATTCTGACCAGCAACGATATCAGTACATTAATGTGTAATTGCCTTTCATTCCATAATATTAGCACGATTACTGTAGTTTTGTAAAACGGGGTGTAAAGCATACCAGTAAACTTTTCAAAATCAAAGTAGATAGACTGAATAAAACAATAGGGAGATTGGGACCTAAAATTGGGAGGTTTTTCGTGATATTTTTAAAGCCTTGGTTTCACTAAATATTGACCGATCTTCCAGGTCCAATATGTGTGAAATCTGCAAAGGACACGCCATTTTTCCCTGTCATACCCCTTATTTTCCCCCAGGACATGCCCTATTTTCATATTCTGGTCAGCTGTGGCCAAACCGCACAACAGCTAAAGGTTAGTCTTAAGTAAACAAGCAAGAAAGCCAGCGCGACTAATTAAAAGTTAATCCTGCTTATCGATGCAACTATTTTATGAAAACGACTGGCCTCTGTCATTATTCAAAGAAACCATGTTCTACACTACTGTGTGTTATGCAAGCACCAGCAATTGATTGGCAAATAAAGGATTCCCAATTCTGTTGAACTAAAGGTACCTAAATAGGCAGCCTCACGATACCATACATGTGGCAACTATTTTCCCCTCTTATATCCGACCTTATTTCCTTATTGTCAACTCGTAAGGCATTTAGTATTGTTTACTATAAAACATATGTATTCTGAATTAGTTTTTTGTGTATTTTCATTCCTTCTTTTAATATAACAATGGTAATTAATATTCATATATACGGTATAAAAATGCCAGGTGTTCACTCATGTAAGATTCATTGGTGGGAATGGCACTACAGCATATGGAGCTACAGCATTCATAGTGATCATTCTTGGGATTGAAATTAATTGTCAACAATTTTATTGTTGTGGTTTATTTTTTGTTCTGGTTTATTTACTGATTTTGTATTCCTGAAGAGGTAAAAAAATTCCAATTTTACATGAATAATGTTTAAACTTAACATTCTATTTATTGAAGAAGTGAATTCTTTCTAGTAATGTAATTATTTCATCACAACAATATTCATAGGTGATACAAAAGAAAATGGCTTCCATAGATTGCATACGATATATCTATTAATGTAGGACTTTTCTTTTTAAGGATAAATGAAAATCGAAGACATAATGTAATAATCGGAGTTCTCTTCAAAAATCAGGAGATGTTATGAAATTGGGAGGTTGGCGTGGAACGACCCTAAGAATCGGGAGGGGTTTTCTTTCCTCCCGGCGTGAGAGTTGACAGGTATGGTGTAAGGTCACCTACATCAAAGCAAACTATAACTCAGCTTTTACGGTATTAGCATAATTTTTGAAGCATTATTTCTGAAACTTCATTATTTTATTTTGGAGATATCATTAAAGTTTAGTGCAGTGGTGCCCATGATTCAACTCCAAGGGATGTACTTCATTCAGTGGAATGTACTTCATTCAGCGCAAATTTAAACCTACAATGTACATGCGGTGGTGCCATTATGTAAATACGTTCAGAATCCTAATTGCGAGCATTGAATCAAACTGTTTTGTTCTTCATTGTGTTGTCATACTGGGATTACATTTTAATGAGTTAGGTATTTACAATTTCAAGGCAAAGTAAAAACGTAATTACTGGTGCACTGCTATAAAATGTCCAATGCAATTATGCATAAACAAACAATAATTGAGTCAAAAGGGAGAGATAGTGTTACAGCAACTTGCAAATGCTCAATTCTTGTCATCGTTTGGTCAAGTTATACACAAATCTAAATTAGGCAGAAATAAGAAAACAGAAAATGAAGTAAACTACTTTTCAAACAAGTTTATATCATTTCTTTTTAATAATCATAGATGCCAACCCAAGAGAAGTATACGTGTAATTTATGTTAATATAAGTTTGCCTAAATAAATGCATTTAGAACTTACCGCATGCATTTTATGATGCCATGGAGTTGTGGGTTGGCTTATACATGGGTCATGCACTTTTTAGTGTTTATACCTATTCAGTTTTTTTAGGGGGGTCAGGTTATACGCAAATGGGCTTATATGTGAGTATATACGGTGCATAAACTGAAAAGAAAAGATGAAACAATTATCAATTTGAGTATACTTACAAAATTGGTATTTTGAAGCCCACACACTGATGAAACACTTTTCTGTAATTACTAAAATTATTGTTGGAGGACAATAACTCAGTGTATTCCATCAGAGTCTGAAAGGGTTAAAAAAAACAGAAGGCAATAATAATTTTATCTATTAATAACTTTATCCTGTGGAACATGAATGAGTGCTGGCATACTTTCATCGTAATTCATACTGATATTTAGGACATATAAATAATGAATTCAAGCCACAGTGATTTGTTCTTTATAATTTAATAGTGAAATCACAGAAAATTTGTCTGTTTCAAAACTGATCTCAATATAAATCAATACACATCTAATACTGATAATTTACAATGAAAGGGCCAATACCGTTGTGACAAACAGAGTACCAATTAGTTTTAGCTCCCCAATGTTGGTTCAGTTTTAATGACTTGAAAACTGTAACTATTTCAAATTGAAGTTTGTTTAATAGAATTAACTTATCAAAACATTTTATCATATGTGCTGTGGTTATCACATCATTATTAATGTAAAAGCTGCCTTGAAAGACTACTGCTATGAGAGGACACCTGTCTTGTGAGACAATGTTCTCAGTGCACAGATTTATTGATGTAGAGTGTTATGACCTGTCTTGAGAGACCACTTGTTTTAAAAGACCATGACTTATTGGGCAGAAGGGGTGGTCTTTCATGACAGAATATTCTACTGTATTATCTATGATCAGAATTCAAATCCTCCAATAATGGCTTCTTGCGCAAGTCCTAACAATGATTTCACCTCTTGGCCGTGATTCCCTTGTCTAACTTCTCACCCTTAAAAGTAGTGCTACAACAAATACTCAAACATGCAAGTATAAGTCAGGTACATCAGAGACTCTAGTCAGAAGTTTTTGGACTCAAGTACTTCACTAATAAAGGAGACAACTTCAACTGGCACTTAGGGAGACATGTTACAGTAGTCCCCCCTGTTAAAAGGCTACCCCTTCTGCAATTAGAAAGTAGCCATATAAGAGGGTAAGCCTTTCTATTTGGGGATCACTGCAGATGGCAGCTGGTCAAAGGGGCTGTTCATGGAGGGGGGGGGGGCTGTACTTGCAGTGTTATGTCACTTCAGATAAACTTTACTTATGGCAACTATAGGGGTCTACAATGACCCCTATTTTTCAAGCTATACTAGAGTTTAATAAAAGCAGTGTATCAATGTTCAGATCAAATATTTCACTTCTCATGCCTATAGTCAGTGTGGTCTGCAAAAATCTGCACAATAAAATAATCCTAACCATTTTCCTACATTTCACTTATCAATGGAACAGGTTGACAAATCGAAGAATATTATTATGACTAGCTGGTTGCTGGCCGTAATAATGTTCTCTGATTGGTCAATCTATTTAATGACACACAAATCTGATTGGTCAATCTATTTAAGACAAACAATCACATTTTTTTTCATGCTGACATTTCTAACTGATATACATTATTTAGTATGCATATAATAAATACATAAGCAAACTATGTGCTTCTTGTTCACAGTAAATACTTTTTATTCCAATTTTGGAAAATGTCTTGTAAAGGGGGAGTAAGTGTGTGTGTTGTTCTTGTTTGGGGTTTAATTTCTTGGGTGGTACATCCTCAAACAATTTCTAAAAGAAGTTCATGTGAAAATATTTTTGACTCACATGGTGGAAATCAACACACTCAACAAGAATGTGCTCCACAGTCGGTTGACACTGGCATGGTATACATTCCAGTTGAGTTTAAAGCTTTAGGAGGTAGGCATGAGTCCTGAATGTGTGTCCGATACATGATTGTCACAATACTACCTCAGGTCTCTTATTTGTTCTACATGATGGATGTCACTCTCCAGCTGTGGGCTTGATGTTCTAAAGTTTGTGGAATTCTCATCCTGCATATTTTGCCAAGTATGATGAACACACTTACTTATATAATATTTGAAGTTAGTATATGCAATCTTCCATTTGGACAAATGCAACTGCATGGCAGCTTTGGTGGCTTTATCTACCCACTCATTACCCTGACCAGATTCAACATATAATACCACCAACAATGTCAAGTTTTAGTATATGCTGCCAGGTACAGACGTGCCAATCCTAATAAGACCTTCTAAGTAAAGTTTTCAATATCTTTCCATAAACTAGACAAATTTTCAGTAAGGTATAATAATGAAACATGTGCTAATATTGTCAACTTGGAAAAATGCATTTGAAAAATACAGAAGCAAGTTCTGATGCAGTGAAGACAAAAAGTATGTTCAACTAAAACTTTGATGAAGTACACTCAGACCATAACAACCTCCAGTAAAATTTCTGAAACTGCAGTTCCAAACCTATGGAGCACAATGGCTTCTTATTTCATCTCAGCTTGATGTAACTGTTGGTTTTTAAACATTTCATGCAGAAACGGAAATTATCCCTCCTAGCAAATGACATGTTCAATTCAATAAATTATGACTAATAACTTAAGTGTTACCTTTCCTGCTTTTTTCCAAGAATGTGAAATTTCCATTTTGCAATTATCTGCTGATTATGTGAAGATTTTAAGAGGATGACTGTTTTGTTTGCTGAAAAACATTTTGAGAAATGCTATAAACAACAGCTTGATCATGCATGCATTTAGCATGAAAAATGTAGGCAGATTAAAGCATTTGAGGTTATGTATCTCATTAAAGTTGGTCTAGTTCCTAAATCAACTCCACCGAATCTAAAATAAAACCTGGAGATGGATCAAAAACGGACAAGCCAATATCAAGATTTCACACAAAAAACATACCGGTACTTGTGTACTTTTTGCGATTATTCTGTCACTCAGTCATTTAAAAGTCATTTCCCTATGACTTACAGTCATATCATAAGAACTGGCAGGTGTGCAAGCAGAGTCTGCCACTTCAAGTACTTAAATATGGTACCTATCAAGAGGTACTTTTAATAGACTGCATCTGTCAAATTTACAGCAGTCCTTGACTATTTGGTACCTATCAAGAGGTACTTTTAATAGACTGCATCTGTCAAATTTACAGCAGTCCTTGACTATTTGGTACCTATCAAGAGGTACTTTTAATAGACTGCATCTGTCAAATTTACAGCAGTCCTTGACTATTTGGTTCAACCATGTATTCATAAAAATTGTTTGTTACAAAGAAATGACAATATCTATTTGTATTTATTTTTCAGGTCCAAGTGAGTGTTTGTTGTAAATATAAATTTCTCTCAAGGTCTGTCACAAGAAGTGACTATTGTACATGCTACATGCCTGCTGTATTAGCAAGTGTAGTAGGAGAAATTTTTATCTCACTTCAGACTAGTTTCTTGCCTTTTCATTCGTTAAACTGAGTTACAGGATTACAGTATACAAGGTTAGTATGAAAAATACCAGGTCAGTGTGACAAGACACCACATATGATATTATTTTGAATTTGCTCCATGTTTCTGGGCTGTACTTCATATTAAAATAATAGGAAATAACATTCAAAGCGATTTTTATGGTCATCATTGGAGTAAATCTGTTGTTAGTTTGTAGGTGACCCAGAGTGGAATTATACTGAGTAGCAGAAAACATACCCAGCTTGGCGCAAGTGCCTCATCTGTTAAGTTTTTACTGACATAGAATAACTAATAAACCATGTAGCTAATAGCACAAGAATCTTTCCATTAGGTTAAGATTTCCACCTATATATCATTCTGCCCCTCCCCCCCCCGTCATTTCTGGTTTATCCGATGCAAAGTATTCACATTTATATTTTCAGACTAACAATACTGTTCCATAGGGGTAACATGATATACCTGTGCTGTATATTGATAAGTATCAAAATATACAGCCTATGATATATTATCAATACACATATGATCATGACAGTTTTGTCATCTTTAGAAGGATTGTCATT
This sequence comes from Megalonaias nervosa, assembly GCA_016617855.1. NCBI lineage: Eukaryota > Metazoa > Mollusca > Bivalvia > Unionida > Unionidae > Megalonaias > Megalonaias nervosa. The sequence goes on from JAECUM010019592.1 coordinate 135,127, forward strand.
GGCAGGGTGGTGCTGTTTCATACAAGCCAACAAATTGGTCGTATTTCCAGTATGCAGATTACAGACAAACCTAGGCTGATCATTTGCTCATAAGCCATTCCTATCCAGATATAAAAAATAATTCCAAATAGATTGCCAGCCAGGCATCGAAGATTCTAATTCTTTTTGGCCATTTCATGATGCTCCATTTGATCGGATGCAGGACTCATCCTGGTCACCACACACTTTGTTCTGCATTGCATGAAACCTTTAAAAAACCTCTTATTTGTTTTTTGAAGTAATTACTTAAATGTGCAAGTCATTATAGTATTATCTTAAAAATAGAAGAAATAGTGCAATTTCCACATGCAAGGAAAATCTTGTCTAAAAAGGTCTGACTGTGAGAGTGAGATGATGAACTAAATCCCTCACACTGCAGATATGAAACAACACCCATCCAGTTCCATAAATTAACACAAGGTGACTAACTTGTGCATTTATAAATCTTCCCCCTTGCTGATTCTGCGTGCTCATTTGTTATCCTGTCAGCACAATCAGTCACTGAAATGAGATCAACATGAAGGAGGCATAGTGTTTCTGCTGCTTTGTATCTACAAGGGTTGAGTTTTAATGCCTAACTTCTGGTGTGTCACACAGTGAACTAGTTACATACAGTTCTGATTGATGGTTAGTGTTCTTCCTGAATCTGAACAAATAACAACCATCAATCAGAAATGAATGTAGCATATTTCAACAGTGGTCAATAAAGTCCGATAAAATGAGACTAGACTGTACATTGAGAAACCAGCTGACTCTGGCTTACTTTTTATTTAACACAGCTTAAAGATAAGCTGAGGCTGTATATTACCTTCTGTGTTTCTCCAGGTATACAGGTGGTAGTTTTGGCCAGCCTGGCCAGGGCACTATGCGTCAACCCACCTACCACTGCCATCAAGGTGTTGAAATTCTGCTGAAGTCGTAATTTCTGAAGAAAAGAAAAAAACAAAACAATGTATGAACCTTCAAAATGTTGAAACTGAACATTTTTAAATATGATTTTAGAGTGTGAACTTTGAAACTAATAACAGTACACCAATCTTATCCACAATAACTGCAAAAAAGTGGTTTTATATGGCAAAAAATTATTTCACAGTTTACTGCTATACATTTTAAACCCACAATTTCTTTACTTGACAGCAGAAGAAAAAGTGTCTATAACATGCATGTGCAAGTGTATGCAGAACAAAAAGACATCCAAACCCTTTAAAAATAAAAATCTGAAAACTTTAACTGCTTTAATAGCAGAAAAATATGATCAAGTGTCATATTGTTATGATGTCTGCAATGATGCAGTATATAGTGATGTCTAGCACTGGGGCATCATGCCACAGACATATAGCATGATGTCCCACTCAGTCACATTATCCTGACATCAGGATGGCCAGTCCAAATACAAATTTCATTAATGCTGAGGGCCAAGCAAGGCAGCTGTTAGTACCATTTTTATAAGTGTAATGTGTTGAATTTTGAAGAAGTACATGACCCTAAAGTTGAATAAATTGTGCATTAAAATTTTATCATAGTCAAGCCACAGAAAAGTCTTTGAGAATGTTCACTTTGATATTTCCCTTGTTTCATCTGTGAAACATAAAAGGGCCTACGTTTAAGCTTCAGCAGAACTGACCCAGTCATCGTAATGATATATTGGCAGAGAGTACATTAGAACTACAACCGTATCTGTTTGTAAAGGACCGCATGTCAAATAATTGATCTTCAAAGTACAGCTAATTGCATCATATCCTAGGCTGTCAAAATCTGATGAAAGACATGATTATTCTGGGGAAAATTTAGGAACAGTTGCTTTCGATTGGTCAGTTAAGATTAAGGCGTACACTTTGGAAGTAATCTGAATTTAAGGTAGTGACTTGGCTCAGAATTCTTTAGTCCAATTTTGCTTGCGAGAAGTCGAATTTGAGACTCCGGTGGGAAAACCAGAGAAGAGTTTTCCCTCGTTAACAAAGTAAAGAGGCCAGATAGCTGTCTTGAAAGGTAAAGACAGGCTATAGTGCTAGGACACATGGTTTGTGAGGAAAACAAACAGCATAAAGGTATGCAATTTTAATTTCCATGTAATTTTCTATTTTGTTGTTGGTTTTATGCAAATGTGTTTGATATGCTTGTGATGTAATCCATATATTCAATGTGTAGAATTTCCTATGGTTATATGAATGAATTTCCTTTGTCTGTAGGATGATACAGTTTATTGTGAGTTAATGATAACTGCATATTTATATATGATTTTGTAATGCTGAAATGATCTTGCAGGTTATTGGTTACTATAAGCTAGAATTTAGTGAATCTTATGCAATAGTAATCGAGCATTTATCTTATTGAGTGGAACAGGCTAGCCAGATGTAAGAAGGCGTATAGTAATGTATGCTGACATATACGGCAGCATCGTTTGTATACAGAACATGTGTCAATTGCTAATCAATTGCCACGTGGAACAGGGACGATGAACTGTTTAATTAAGGTCAGACTTGATATATTGCAATGGTCATTTGTAACTATAGATAACGATAGTAACGTATGCTGATATATACAGCAACGTTGTTTGTAAACACTGATTGTGTTAATTTCTAGTCAATCGCTGGTGGAGTGAGGCGATGAACTGTTTAATTAAGGTCAGACTTGGACGTAATTTAATAGTCATTTGTATTAGAGATAACGATGGTACCTTACCTCAAATACAGTATTTTTGCTAGGACCGTTAATCATTAAGGTCACATTATGTCAGAATTTATGCAGTGTGGATAGCTATTTACGTTTCTGAATAACAGAAGTGAGAGATTTTATATATACAGACAGTTGGTGAAACATATACAGCTTTAGTCATAATCTTGTCATTTAAGGGAACAGCTTTCTATATCCTCCCTGAGAAACCCGACGAGGACAGTCCAAGAGGGAAGTCCGCAAATAGAGAGTTCAGAATAGAAGGGTCAAGAGGAAGAACCAAGCATACACGTTAGACGTGGAATACACAAAGTCAAGAGAGAACGACGCCAGATGATGCAAGTCAGGAGTGGACATTGTACTCTTTTCACCACTTGTTACTATGATAAACGAATCTGTAAATTGAACACTGCTATTAAATTCCATTAATGTAAATCGGTTGGATTGTAATTGCAATTTTAGCCTATGTATTAATTAATTAAATTTATTTTATTTTATTGTTTAAGGGGGCTCGAATTTGTTTATTTCTTCTCAATAATCTTGCTTATTTCTCTGTCAATGTTCTATCTATCTACTCACACTAGGCAATAACATCGAGGGAGGTCATCCTCTAGATAGTGATTGCCAAATCAATTAAAGAGGGGCACTCACCACATGACACACTCCTTTACAATAAGTCTTTGGTATGACTCGATCAGGGTTTGAACCTACTACCTCCCACATCCGAGGCGGATGCTCTAACCACTAGGCCACTGAAGTGGGTTTTTGTAAAGAGAGTACAAGTTTAAAAATGTGATTAAAAAAATAAAAAATTGCTCCTGATCAGCAATATATGCATACAATTATTTCTGCAATTATTATAAAGCTATAACCAAACTTGTCCAATGCCTCATCAATATAAAGCTGACACCAAGCTAGGTTGAAATCCAACAATTCACGGGTACAGTGATAAAAAGATGTTATTACTTTAGGGATCAGCTAAGTTTGTTGAGTGGGGCACTTATTATTAATAACTTCAATTTGGAAATGTTTCTCATCAGAAATTACTAGGATGACCAACCATAAATACATATATTATCTAATGTAATCTCCTTTTACCAGCTTGCAGAGAGACAAACAATTTGATCTGTATAAGAGAGGAGACTGGTTTCAGATGAAAAATATGTAAATAAAATAAAGAGAAGGGAAAACAAGTATTTGGCTCAATATGACAAATGTAGTTTTGGGGGGAAGGGGTAAAACTAAATTTAATTGTGCAATACTTACCTGTCACTATTATGTAGCTTTTACTTTTCATGTTAAAAATTTCTCCTCAGTTCAATGTGAATACATCCTCCTAAAAAGTGGAAAACTGTCAATAAGACATGGTGCCTATGTGCAGAACAGTCATCTTTTTCATAGACAACAATTACACCAGGACATTAGAGCAGGGTGGGAGGAGGGCATTTGGCAATAGCTATGAGTAAATACTGTCTGCATCACACCCATCAAGGAAGAATTAGTTAGATAGACCCATGAGGCAGTGATAACTCAAACCTCATGGGCTTTTAGTTTCATAAAATATGGTCTCCGTTGGTAATGGGCTCACTGAAGGTAAGCTCTCCTGATTGTGGTGACAATCCACCATGACAGAGTGGAGGCCGAATTATCAATGAAGCCCTTAAGAAGAAGGAAAAGCTGTTTCCTAAAATTCCTTTTAACTTTCAAGGCATTTAGATAGAAATGCAGTGCCATAACTGGGCATAAAAACCTATCTTGATTACCTCCAGCACAGTTCTGAGCAAGACTTGGAATCTCTACAGGTAATGGAGCTACCGAATGTAACTGAATGTAACAAAAGAATGGGACATGGGTTTCTCTAACACTTAATTAAACCAGTAGGCACAGATCCAAACTGACTGCTGAGCCCTGCGTGAATATAAGTGTGATGGAAATGGCAGCTCTATAACCCTTGATAGTTGATACAAAACATAGTGATAATAGTGATGGGTATGTTATTGTTGTCATAAAAATTATTATTTAAGGTGGGTAATAGTGATGGAATCTAGTACTGGCTCAAGAGAAGAGAAAGCACATCATGATCACAAATTTATGTCCTACCTTGGCCACATTTACAAATTTCACAATGACATCCGCTCGCTGCTGGGGTGTTGTTTTACTTAGCACCATACACTGTATCCACTGTGACAAGCCATTAAACAGGGCTATAGAACGCTCCAGTTTGGGATTATCTTTCAAGGAGGCCGTCATTGCATAGTTTTTGAAATCTGTGAACTGAAGAAGAAAAATATGTTAAATGCATCTTCTCCAAAAATTGGTTTACCAAAAGAAGTTCTTCAGTTGAAGGCCCAGTCTAGCAAATTGTTGAGAGCAGGGCATTTTGTGATGCACCCATTTGTGCTCTTTTATTTTGTTTAATATAAGAAACTATGATTACTTTTAGTTCAAAATGCTGTTGTTCCATTAGAATAAAATTAATTTTCTTAGTAAATAAAACAATTATTGACTTTGTTTCGTTGTTAAATGATGAATTGTCCTCCATAATATATGTCATATAACCATAAAGTAAAGGCAATAGCTGTACAATTCTCTCCTTTCATGTATTTAACATATTTTTCACATATATGTGTTGAAACTTAATACACAACATGAGCTATATCATGACAAGTTAGCCCCATTCATAAGTCAGGCAGCAAGATGTAAATAACTACATACCCATATCTACTTTTCAAGCATTGTCCAAACTAACTGAGAAGTTACCCCTTTTAATAAGTCAAGCAGCAAAGATGATGTCAATAACTACAGAACCATTTTATCAACTTGGTAGAAACTTTTGAAAAACATGTTCAAGAAAATCTTTGATGTACCTATCAACATCTATGTGACATCTTTTGAACCTAACAATGATGTTGTGTATTGATGTTTTATTTTTTTTCTATAAAAAGAACTGGGAGTTCTTTATTGTTTGTACAGGGCTACAAGGATTAGTTCCATGCAACTAAATGTGTCACCCACTTTAAATAAAGCTATTATTATTATTATTATTATTAGCAGTAGTAGTAGTAGTATTAAATAAAAATCAAATATTACTGTAAGTCATTACATTTTAGCATCAATAATATTTTTATACTTATTGCACAGACCCCTAGCATGCACCAGTGATTAGAAACTGAAACCCCTCGACCATTGCCCAGTGATTAGAATTTGAAATCCTCTAGACCATGGACCAGTCATTAGAACCTGAAATCCACAGACCATAGCCCAGTGGTTAGAACCTGCAAGCCCTAGACAAAAGCTCTGTAGTTAGAATCTGAAATCCCCTGACCATAGTTCACTGGTTAGAAAATGAAACCCCTTGTAGCTGGAACCTGAAGCCACTTGACAATGGCCCAGTTGTTGGAATCAGAAATCCCAAGGCTATGGTCCAGTGGTTAGAACCTGAAGCCCCTAGACCATGCCCAGTGGTTAGAACCTGAAACCCCTAGGTCATGGTCCTGCAGTTAGAAAATGAAACCTCTTGATCATGGCCCAGTGGTTAGAACCTGAAATCCATTCAGTGTCTCCCTATTACAATTACGTATTCAAAGTTTGGTAAGAAAAATCCTTGAAAATGTTACTGTAATTAACCATTTCAAATTCTGCCATCTTACCTCACCTAAAGGACCCCAAGGGGTGGGGGATGGGGAGAAGCAAAGATTAATACCACTCCCACACATGGTTACCATATGGATATGATAATTACCAAGTTTCAGAAATTTCCACAAAACAGTTACAGAGATGTAGTAATGTACGGACCGATTTAAAGACTGAAAGATGCATAGATGTAGAATATCAATATTTCTGTTCACACACAGGAGCAAGAATAATCCCTTCGTGCACATGGTTACTACAGAGGCAATATTAAAGGTACAGCTCTCACTCTTTATAATGTGCTTCATTAAAACATGATTCCGAATATAAGGCTGTACCACTGTGGACCCCATGACCAAAGTTGTTGTTGTTGTTGTTGTGGGGCTTAACGCCATTTTTCAGCACACGATAGGCTATACATGGCGGCCAGTATTAATGGTGGAGGAAGAAACCGGGAAATCCGCAGAAAGAACCACCGACCCACGAGAAGCTACTGGCAAGTTTTCTCACATATCCACATTCGCCGAATTTTAGACTCGAACCCACGCAGACAGAGGTGAGATGGCAGTGATCCGTAACGGAGAGCGCTTTAGACCACTCGGCCACTCGGGGCCCCCAATGACCAAAGTCATACCAGTGTATACCAATTTGGGCTGAAAGAAAACAAGGTGAAACTTAGTTTTATATCTCTTTTTTTTTCTTTTTAAAACACCATTACATACTGCAGTTTGGTATATTATTGCTTTCTCAGTATATCATGGTTCTTTAAATATTGTGGGTTTGTACATATCACAGTTCTCAATATAATTCATTCTGGTATATAATGCAATCAGTGATCATGGAACCCGGCCACTGCATTATTGCGGGGTAGAGCAGTACTTCCATGAATAACCATTGCAAATCACCAGGCTTTATATTATTGTAATAACCTGCATTTAGGGAGTGAGGTATGCATGCTTGTATACGGTAAACACCATACAAGCCGCCTAATTCGGTCTCGATTTTTTTTTTTAAATCAGTGCATTACCAGTGAATTGCTCAAATGAGTTCACATTAATATTTTCTAGGATCCTCTGTTTTGTTTACTTCGTCAATTAGTTGTTAGCTGGTATAGTCTACATGTTTTGAGTTAGCGAAAATAGGGAGTATCGATGCCGACGGCTGGCATCCTTGATAATTTGAATAATGACTATTTCTAGTTAACCGTTTAAGAATGCACAGTACATACTCAATGTGTTTATAGCCCCTGATGTTTCATTTGTATACATCATCACATGTAAGTTTGTTTTTCTTTTCTCTTCCTTATTTCTCTGGCACATACACATGTTGACTGCCCTGTCATGCGGTCTACCTCGGTAATATTGTAACAGTGCATAACAGTTTCCGAACCATTGCTATCAGCAACAGCTTAACATGGTATGTGCCGCGAATTACAAAACTGATATATTTTTTTTTTATTCTTTTCTTGGAGTAATACAATTGCAATGTAACAATGTGTAAAATATCAAATTGGTAATTTCTATGAATGATCATTGTGAAGATTGACTAAATATACACATGCAATACTAGTTCATGCTTGTTTGAATAAAGCCACAAAAATTGTGGGTTTTAGAACTGTGGATTTTGTGGGCGTTGTGGGTTTTAGAACTGTGGGTTTTGTGGGCGTTGTGGGTTTTGTGGGTGCTGTGGGTTTTGTGGGCGTTGTGGGTTTTGTGGGTGCTGTGGGTTTTGTCAGGAGTATAAAATGGCTTTGTGGGCTGCTTGTGGGTTGAGTCAGCTAGCAGCAATCATACTAGGTACATCACAGTTATTGTGAGTTTTATTTTTTATTTTTTTTTTTTTGTTTTGTTTAGTTTATTATAGTTATGTAACTTTAGGCAATATTTTGGACAGTAATTTTTGTTAAAGTTTATTTAAGCACAAAGCAATATTTATTTAAGGAATTTATTTATTTTTTTAAATTCCTTTCTCTCTTCCAAATTATATGCATTCTAGTCATTTCTAATTTATTTTTTTTTATAAGCAAACTAGATGTTGTTATATCATTTGTTATTTGAACCTCAGTTATATGGTCAAGTGAGTTTGTCCTCACAGACCAATACTTTTATTTATTTATTTATTTTTATTTATTTGATTAGTTTTATGAAGCTAAAGACATATAGAGAAGTTTCTCTACATTACAAAGATATAATTCCTTTTCTTAAATTATAGGTCCAACAGTGTTCTTAGGGAAATAGAATGTCTAAGTCATTGTGAGTGTTTTTCTCACCGACTTGACATTCTAAATTCAATTCAACAATACTTGATTAATCTAGCAATCTATGAAAACATAATTTATTCAAATTTCTGTTTTATAATTTACTAGTTGTCTAAGTCATTGTGAGTGTTTTCCTCACTGACTTGACAGCCAATTTACTTTCATCTATATTAATTCACTTCAAATAAATAATATGCTATAGTTGAAGTGTGAAGTCAAGCAAGTGTTTTCCTTGCAGATTTTACATTTCATATATTACAGTCAAGTCATATTTTCTCTTCTGTAGTAAACTTCATTGCAATTAAATCCAAATATGGTAACTCTTATATAATTTTCATTCATCAAAAGAAGTAATAATATAATGAACTAATAGTATAGTGCTAATGTGTACCCTGTGAAATTATCATATACTGTACCTCAAGACAATGATAGTATTTTTGCTTAGTGCACAAAACAACAAGACTGTCATAGTGCACAAAACAACAAGACTGTCATGGTTAAGAACTGACTTTATTCAATGTTTCTTAATAAATGGATCATCATATTATCTATGGTTGAAAAGAAATCAAGAGTTCAAGTTCACTCCATTCTCCCCTCCTTAGTCAGCTGTTTAGAAGCATACTCATCCCTGGTGCCGTACTCCAGTGTAGTATTCTCAGGACCTAGCTTGGCCATTACAAAGTCTGGTGGCACAGCGGTGGGATCTGCCATTTTGAAAGACAGATCCTGAGATTCAAACCCAGGTCCAAGGGAAGCTGCAAGTTCCTCAGGAGGAAATTCCACTGGAGTTATCTTGCTGATACAGAACTCCAAACAAGTGAGTCTGGTTATATTGCACCTTAATTTGAGCTGTGGTATCTGTCATGGGTAAACGGAGAAATCAAAAAGCTCAGTCAAATGACTGTCGAGCGGGACCAGGTCCAGGACAAAGGGACTTCACTGGAAATAGAAACTGATGCTGGATGCAACTTTGAAGTGGAATCAGCAGTTGGAGATCAAAATGAATTTGGTGGGGATGTGACCTCTGAAAAAGACAACAGGACACATAAGAGAAATGAAGAAGATTTAAATGAGACCAGGGCAACTGATATTGATTATTATGCAGGGCAAAGTAGGTCATGTGAAGCTACTGAGAGAAGGTCAAGAAGATTAAATGCATCTGTCCAGGTGTTGCCAGCCACCAGAGAGTGGCAGAGGAATCTACAGGGTGTTGACCAAGGTGATGTTATTGGAGAAAATGCTGAAACGGCCAAGGAAAATTCTATAGATCTGACTGGAAGAGTTGTATCTGCAGCAAGTACTGCAATGCAAGGGTTTATAAAAAAGGTATCTGGGACAATGCGGAGTATAGAGAATGTATTACAAGGGTTGGTGGCTAGGGCCCAGTCACCATCTTGTGGAAATACTCCAGCTGGGGAGTCTCGAGATTCGGTTAGTGAGACACGAAGAAGAAATAGAGAAGTGCATTCGACAAGGACACGAATGTCACGGAATAGTGAAGGAAAAGCTGATGATAGTATGAGTTCATCAGATGGGAGTGATGTTGAAGTTGAAGGGTATAGTTCGGGCATTTCCAGATCTAGTCTGAATATGGGACAGGCCACAAGTTTCAGAACTGCAGGGAGTCATGGTGTGCGACTGCCTGCATTTACAGGGAAAGAATCATGGAACGTATGGATCAACAGGTTTACAGCAATAGCTGATAGGCAACACTGGACTGAGGAGCAGAAACTGGACGAGTTACTACCACGCCTGCATGGACAGGCTGGGGACTTTATATTCAGTCAGCTTCCTAGAAAGACCTTAGGAAATTTCAGAGCACTAGTGAACGAACTGAACAATCACTATCGTATTGTAGAGATGACAAAGACTTATGCTGGGCAATTCAGCAGAAGAAAGCAAAAACCAGGAGAGCTTGCAGAAGAGTATGCTGCAGAGTTAAAGCGGCTGTATGACAAGGTACATCCTAACAGAGACACAAAAACCAGAAGAGAAGATTTGCTTAGAAGATTTTTAGATGGTCTGTATGATGACAGAGCACGTTTCCAGGTAGAATATGTCAAGGAACCAAATGACATTGATGAAGCAGTGTACCATGTAGTGAATTTTATGCAAACCAAGACACGTCCCAATGTCCATGAATCTCTGCAAGATAGAACATTTAAAAAGATGACAAGAAGGACTACACCACAGGGAGTTGAGTCAGATTTAGACGATGATTATGAATTAATTGAGGAAGATGAGTACGAAACAGGTGAGCATGTATACCGGGTACCAGTAAAGAATGATGGCATGAAGAAAACACAGAATACAGTTAAGGGTGGTCCTATTACTCTGAAGACAAGAAAAGAGGACAAGACAGAAAGTGAGAAATCTAGTGAGAATAAATCCCAAGACAAAGAAATTCTGCAACAGATAGTTGATAAAATAAAGAAAATTGAAGATGGGCTGAAGAGAATACAGCAAAACAATATGTCCACATTGCTACGCAAGGGAGGCAGGCCACAAATTCAACCTTACCAGAAGAGAAATGAGGGGAAAGGTCACAATCTAAACTGTTTTAGTTGTGGGGAGCTTGGACATTTTGCAAGAGACTGCCCATTTAAGTACACGAAACTCTATACAGATGGACTGAGGTCAAATCTGCAAAATGGAGATCCCACTCTTCAAGGGAAATCAGTTACCAATCCTACAGACTGCAACTCTGACGCTTTAAACGAGAAAGGGCTGGCTCCGCGGGCCTAAGTGCAGCCCCATTTGACAAGGGCCCACATACAGAAGATGATGTTCAAATAAGTCCAGAATTATTCAGGCAACGCATCCCAAAGTATGATGGAATTTACATTAAGGGTTCAACAGAAGGGGTGAAATTGATGTTCACTGCAGATACTGGTGCAACAAAGACCATTATTGCTGTCAGAGTTTATAATCAAATACCTGAGGAGAAACGTCCACCATTAACGAAGTCTGTAACTTTAGCTGGAGCAGGTGGGACACTGTTAAAAGAGTTGGGAAAAGCCACATTTCATCTAGAATTGGGACCACTGAAACTGGACAGGGAGATAATAGTTGCAGAAATTGAAGATGAAGGACTTCTTGGAATAGACATACTGCAAAATGAGAACGATGGACCTGCCGACATTTTGCTAAGCAAAGGGGTAATCAAACTTCATGGTGTATCAATACCATGCATACAGATTGGACTTAATGATGATACAGTGAGAAATGTAAGAGCAGCAGACGATTTCATCATACCAGGAAATAGTGAAGCAGTAATAGATGTTTTTGTGGATAGGAGGGAAGAAGATGGAATTGCAAAACAAAAAGAGTTTCTGATTGAACCAAGTGAAAATTTTACAGATAAATATCCCCTGATTGTGGCTCCTGCCCTAGTGGACACAAAAGATAAAGTCACTCAGAAGGTCAGAGTACTCAATCCAGATCCAACAGCTGTATCTATCAAATAGGACACATGCATCGGACAAGCATATAGACATGACGGCATTCAAATGACACTCTTTGACACTGAAGATACTGAAGAAACTGGAAATTTTAGCCAAATTCGCAGAATTAAAAATCAGCAGTCAGAAAGACAATGTCTTAGTGGGATGGAGAGTAACTTTGAAAGAGTGGATGTAAAGAGAGATATCTCTGTCGGGAATGATAGCTGCAATGTACCAGAACACTTACAAGATTTGTTTCAGAGTACTGTTGCAACAAAAGGCCAACAAGAATCAAAAGTGATAGGAGATTTACTTAATAAGTTTGCAAATACATTTTCCAGAGATGACAATGATTTAGGATTGACAACACTAATTGAGCACAGCATTGACACTAAAGATGCAAAACCAGTCAAACAACCCCCAAGACGAGTGCCACTGGCCTTCGCTGCAGAAGAAAAGAAAGCAATACAAGAACTGGAGGATAAAGGAGTAATACAGAAATCTACTTCACCTTGGGCATCACCCATTGTGCTGGTTAAAAAGAAGAATGGCCAGGTTAGACCTTGCATTGATTACAGACGATTGAATGCTCTGACTGTTAAGGATGCTTTTCCTTTACCCCGTGTGCAAGATTGCTTGGATGCAGTCGCTGGAGCAGAGTCTTTCTCAACACTGGATCATACCTCAGGGTATCACCAAATTCCAATGAGGGGTGAAGACATTCCAAAGACAGCCTTCGTCACCAAGTATGGACTCTTCGAATACAAGACCATGCCCATGGGACTTACTGGAGCCCCAGGTACCTTTCAATGCCTAGTTGAGTTAGTACTTCAAGGACTTCAATGGCAAACCTGTCTCATCTACATTGATGACATCATTGTTTTTGGGAAAAACATTGAGGAACACATGTCACGACTTGAAGAAGTTTTGCAAAGAATACAAAACGCTGGATTAAAACTGAAGCCAGATAAATGTTGTTTACTACAAAATGAGGTGGAATTTTTGGGTCATATTGTTAGCAAAGAAGGAGTTAAACCTTGCCCTAGGAACATCATGAAAGTACTGGAGTGGCTTACACCAACAAATGTAACGGAGGTACGACAAATATTAGGGATGGGAAGTTATTATCGCCGTTTTGTGAAAAAATTTTCCAATATTGTACGCCCTTTGGTGGAACTGACACGCAAGGGGAAGTCTTTTCAGTGGACCCCATTATGTGAGGAAGCATCTGAACAAGTCCAGATATCATGGCTTATCCTTTATCTACTTGTGAGTTTATTCTTGACACCGATGCCAGTGATGTGGGGTTAGGTGCTGTTCTCAGTCAATACCAAAATGGGAAGGAACGAGTGATAGCCTTCGCCAGTCGATCTTTAAACTGAGCAGAGAAAAACTACTGTGCAACCGACAAGGAACTATTAGCACTGCGTTATTTTGTTGAGTATTTTAGACAATACCTTTTGGGCAGAACCTTCAGAACCAGGACAGACCATCAAGCTTTGGTCTGGCTGTTCAAACTGAAAGAACCGAAGGGACAGATAGCTAGATGGATTGAAATCCTATCAGCATATGACTTTACAGTGGAATATCGTCGTGGCACCAAGCATGGCAATGCAGATGCTCTCAGCAGGTGTCCTAATCCACTGGATTGCAACTGTAATGATGCTGATATGATGGAGCCTTTGCGCTGTGGACCATGCAGGAAATGTAGGAAAAGAGAAGACGACATGATGGGATTTTTCTTAGCAACAAACAGATTGGGTCCTAAGCATGAAGAGGGTCCTCAGAAAGTTAATTTAGAAGAAAGTACAGATGACGATCAGGTAGCTGACAGCCTGACCTTTACTGATGAAGAACATGTGATGGGTTCCAATCAGGTAGAGGGTCCCATCGTCAGGACTGAACAAGAGAGTGAGAATTTAAGAACTGTGAAAACCAGAGCTCAATACAGAAAGGATTTAAAGACAAATTTAGTCCCTGAAGAGGAGAAAGAAGTTCAATGCAGAAAGGAGAATAAGTCCGACAGTTGGGCACCTTGGGCTGGAAACTACAGCATGATGAAACTCCAACAGCTTCAAGAAGAGGATGAAGATATAGGACCTATCATGAAGGCAAAACAAGAGAATAAACAACAATCAAGTGCAGCAATTACTGCTTTGAGTCCAGCAACACAACATTATTGGTTAATATGGGATATCTTAGAACTGCAGGATGGGGTTCTGTTTAAGAAGTTCATTAGGAAAGATGGCACTGGAGAACATTTACAATTCATTATTCCTTGGGTATTGAGGAAAGATATCATGTTTCAGATGCATGATTCTGTGTTATCTGGACACTTAGGAATAAAGAAGACACGTGAGAAAACTCTTCAAAGATTTTACTGTTACGAAATACGTGAAGACATTAAGAACTGGGTAATGAAATGTGATATTTGTGCTGCAAATAAGAAACCCAACAAGAATCCAAGAGCACCATTGGGTAATATGGCAGTTGGAGCACCCTTGGATAGGTTGGCAACATATATTTTGGGGCCTTTACCTCAGACACCTAGGGGAAACCAGTACATTTTGGTTGCAACTGATCATTTGACCAAATGGGTCGAAATATTTGCCGTACCTGACCAGACTGCTGAAACATGTGCACAGAAAATATTGGAGGAGGTTATTAGCAGATTTGGATGCCTTTTGACCATACATTCTGATCAAGGTCGAAATTATGAAAGCGAAATTTTCACAAAGTTGTGCCAGATGTTAGAAATACGGAAAACTAGAACAAGTGTTAGAAATACAAGATGTAATGGACTAGTAGAGAGGTTCAACCATACTCTTTTAAGGATGATCAAAGCCTATTTGAAGGGAGAGCAAGAGAACTGGGATTTGCACTTAGGCTGTTTAGCGGCTGCTTATCGAGCTACACCACACGAGTCCACAGGTTTAACACCAAATTTACTCATGTTCGGAAGAGAAGTAAGGTTGCCTGCAGAACTTGCATTTGGATATATGCAGGACCAGACAGGAGGAAAATTCACAAGTTATGGTGAGTATGTTGATCTGATTAGAGACAGGATACATCATGCTCATCAGGTTGCCAGAAAACATTTACAGTCTGCAGCAAGACACCAGAAAGATTTGTATGATGCCAAGGTGTCCCAGTATACTTACCAGCCAGGAGATTTAGTGTGGTTAATAGCAGGAAGTAGGAAGATAGATGTGTCCCCAAAGTTGCAGAACATGTATGATGGACCATATGTTGTCAAGCGGACAATAAGTTGTTTAAATTACCTGATATAGCTAGATTCATATGGGAGAGAAAAACTTGTTCATCACAACAAACTGAAGAAATATACAGGTGAAAACCCCCCAAGATGGATGAGAAAGGCTTCCAAAGTGGCAGTCCTGGAATCAAGACCTGAGAAAGAACATTAATTTTTTTTAAAGACACAGTTCATGAATATTGATAGAACTAATTGTACAGTTACAAGTATGATTTCAAGTTGGAAGACCAAGTGCAAAAACTATACATGTAAACTAAACAGGGTTGAACAATCAGAGAAATGATAATACTACTAATTATAATATTTCTGCTTAAACTGGACTAAATTGCATCAATGAAAAATATTTGCCACAGGCAGCTCATTAAATTTGCCACTTAAAAAGATTTTTTTTTCATAATTCTTACCTTCATACTAGGTCTCTGTAATTCTTTTGGCCCCTTTATATTTTTTTTCTGGGCTCACCCCACGGATGATGCATTATCTGTTGACACACTTCAAACCACATAAAGTATTTTGGCCTGTACAGACATGCAATAAATGTGCTTCCGGTAAACTATGTAGTTAAATTTATTAGCATTTTTTTTTTAGGAATTCTTTCTCTGAAAAATTCAAGTACCATTATGCTGTATCATGTAAATTGCAAATGCAGCTTGTACTGTGTGCTCCCAATGGCTAATTTTGTTTTTTTCTAGTCATGCATTGCATTCTATTGACTTATACTGGTATATTATTTTCGTAAACTATGACGATATTTGATTTTAAATCTCATGCATCATAACCGATTCGGCCCACTACTCTGAAGTTTGCCAAATATCTGCTCAACATACTCTGAAATATCACACATTGTAAACTTTAACAGCAATTCATCAGTGAGTAAATTTATTACCTCATATACATATTCAATTCTTCCAGGTTTGCTTACCAGTAGACATCAGGATAGTAAACAAGAGTTTTATTTTTACACACATGCTGTTTAAGGGACAGTTGAGCACTTCAAAATAAGTTACCTGATACAGATGTAAAATACATTTATTTCTTCTGCAATATATACTCTGAAATGGGTTCATATGATCACAATAGGTATGCCAGTTTGTTCCTTTTGACAGTTATATGCAGTTCAGTATCGAATATTGAATAGTTTCATTTTAGTATTGTCACATATACTTCAAGTTTCTGAATTTTTCTTACTGTGCAATGTATACTTTATAATGGTTAGAATAGGGAAACAAAACTTGTGCCTAGAATTGCTCTCAAGCCAAATTAGTGTATCTATGTTCTTAAACATTTCACTGTTAACATAGTACTTGTGCTTGAAACCTGTGTCATATGTAGGCTTTGGAGTTTAAGAAATGTATAAATATTAATGACATTAGTGTTGAATTACAATATCTATTGTTCATAGTTAACTTCAGTAATTTAATTCCATGTTCCTGTTCTTCAAGTTGATGATAGTGAGTTTTCTGTGTAATTTATAACAATTACATTTTAATTGATAGTACCATTACTACAGTACTTTCCATAAAATTTAAAGCATCAGTTTTGTGTATGTAAGTGCCTTCAGTGTAAATTTTAAGAGTGTTGTGAGGACACTAACACTCTTGGCAGAGGGTATTGTAATAACCTGCATTTAGGGAGTGAGGTATGCATGCTTGTATATGGTAAACACCATACAAGCCGCCTAATTCGGTCTCGATTTTTTTTTTTTAAATCAGTGCATTACCAGTGAATTGCTCAAATGAGTTCACATTAATATTTTCTAGGATCCTCTGTTTTGTTTACTTCGTCAATTAGTTGTTAGCTGGTATAGTCTACATGTTTTGAGTTAGCGAAAATAGGGAGTATCGATGCCGACGGCTGGCATCCTTGATAATTTGAATAATGACTATTTCTAGTTAACCGTTTAAGAATGCACAGTACATACTCAATGTGTTTATAGCCCCTGATGTTTCATTTGTATACATCATCACATGTAAGTTTGTTTTTCTTTTCTCTTCCTTATTTCTCTGGCACATACACATGTTGACTGCCCTGTCATGCGGTCTACCTTGGTA